>JAUMHB010090950.1:0-11119 GCA_032359685.1 Pittosporum tobira
ATAAATTAATGTATTAAATTATAATTAATTGTAGTAACAACTCTATACCATATATAATTATTTATTCACCAATTATATTTGACATATTAATTTATATATATTTTGTTAGTGTATTTGTTAATATTTATAATATTATTCTAAAGTATTTGTGACAAATATGATGGATACTTCATCCGTCTCAGTTTTATTGAAGTACTTTAACTTTTTGTAGAATTTAAAAAATTTATTTGATATTATAATTTTAAAAGATAAATAATAATTGAAGTATTAGCATTATAGTTTTTAAAAAATAGTAATTGAAGTGGTGGAGTATAGTATTGATATTATAGTTTTAAATAAAAAATAATAATAATTGAAGTGGTTGACCATATTTGATAAAATAATGGTAGTTTAAATAATTTATATTATTAAAATTTTTATAAAAAAATTATAATTTTTATGAGATGTCAAAAAAATACAAGTGTTATAAGTTTTATGGAATGGAATGAGTTTATATTTTGTGTTAATTTTATAAAACGACTGATTTGACAGCTACGTATGTCAAATTATTTACTTTTTTTTCTTTCCTACTTTCTAGATCTCTTTATCTCAAATGTCAGGAGACAGCAAATACGGACACCATTATAGCACAAATTTTAAGAAATTACTACAAAAAAATTTATATAATCATTAATACAAATTTAAACTACCATTATATACATTTTTGATTATTTAGTATAGATAGTTGAGTATTTAAAATTGACAATTCATCTCTAATAGCTGACAATATTATTCTAATTAATATAATATATAAATAAACAAATATTGAGTCTATTTAGTTTATTTATTGAGTCAACTTAATTCATTTATCAAGTTAACTAAATTTCAAAAGTTTTAAATTTAATTTTTTGGTTCGAATTTGTTATAAATTTAATTCAAAAATCAATATATTATATACATTTATAAACACTAAGTTTCTTAGTCCGAGCCAAAAGTTTTTTTTTTTTTCATTTATCGACTTAACTATGATCTAGAAATATTATATATGTAACTCGAGCTAAATATTATGTAAACTCATAATTTTTTGGCCAATTACAAAAATTTATAATTTAATAATTAGATATTGGAAAGTCACATAATATAAATAATAATATATATAATTTTATATGCTTTACCTATTCATATATTTAAGTAGACATGAACAAAGCAATAGTGAATGTATCATAAAAAAATAAATTATTAAATGAAGAGTAAATAACCAACAAAAAGAAAAATAAAAAATATATATAAAAAATTACTATGAATAAAATGTTAAAAAATTAAATCTAGTCTAAATAATATTAGACATTTTACAGAAGAAAAAAATGATAAAAAATTTATTATAAATAATATATTTAAAATTACGTTTAATGCGGACAATGCTAAACTTTTAGGGTAATTTCTTATATTTTATCTCTCCTTTGAGAGTGTTAGGTCTTGTAATGGGCACGGGGGGGAAAGAGAAGCTTGTTGTAACTTTGAATTACAGCTGGCTGGGGCCTGTGGATGTGGACAGAGTCGGGTCGGAGCCAAAAAAAAAAAAAAGAAGAACCCGGGTAGGGGGGACTACTTAGAAACAGGTGGTGGAAATGACAACAACGCCGCCAGAAATATTGGGATATGTATTTAAATGAGTGACGTCAGACTTTGATTTCAACTTTGGAAGAATAAAAACAAAAAAGCAAGAGAAAGAGGTGGGTGGTGGTGACTGATGAGCTCATAGCTAGCTGTCTCCCAAATCCCAAGCCCATACGTGTGCTCTTTCCACGTTTTCTTTTGCTTTCCACTTTTACACGAGCGTTGCATGCTCTCTCACATTCTCACCCACCCCTTCCTTCCTTTTCCGTCTTGTGTTTTGGGCGTATATTTATTAGAATAAATAATTCTTTTACATATTTTATTATTATTTATAAAATTATTACTCGTATCGCATTGGTATATATTATTGTTTTAAATTTTTTTCTTTAATTTTAATTAATTATAGAATATCTTTTATTATTTAAATAAATTAAACATCTAAAACTAATTAATTTTTATTTATATCTAATTAATATGCGATTATAACTATTGAAACATTAGACTCTCCCACTATCATATAAATTTATTTACCAAATTTAAGAACACTGGTATATGGTAAGAATTGTCACGTGTACATAGAAGGATCGACATTTTAAAAATCTATAATTCTATTTTATTTAAAAATAAAATTAATATCATATGTGTTATAACCTTTTTAGAGCATGCTTGAAAATGTGTTACGTTAGCTTATAAATACTTTTAAATTTAAATTTTTTGGTGTTTGACTATCATCTGAAAGTACATTTAGATTGTAGACATTTAGATTCTAAAGCATTTGTAGTAAAAACTAAAAATGTGTGCTTTTAAAGTGCGTTGTAACCAAAAATTAAAAGTGTTTTAAATTATTTAAGGTAAAAATTAAGTAAATATTTTATATTTCTCAATTTTTTTTTTTATCTTCACCAAACCAAATACGTTCTATTTTATTTTTCAAAATACTTTCGTTAAAAGTTCTACCATTAAAAGTATTTCACTCAATCCGACGCAACATAACACAAACCCAAACGAGGCCTTAGTATATTTTTAAAAATAAATTATATTTATATCTATATTTTAATATTTTAATAATATAAAATATTTTTTATTTTTATTTTTTAAATATAAATAAAATTCAATTTTTTAAACTTCAATTTAGTGTATCAAATACTCTTTTCGTCCTATTTTAATTGTCGTAGTTTTCCTTTTTACTTGTCCTAATTTATTTGTAAATTTCATTCAATATGCTATTTTTTGGGTCATTTTTTCCAATTTTACTTATATTTAATTAACAAGCTCTCTCTCTATTTTAATAATTATAATACATTAAAAATATAAAATTATTTATTCTTATTAAGTTTTTTCTCTATTTCTACTACATGCAATAAACTATTTTTATTAGTTAGAATAAAAAAAAAATACTTTGGAGAGATCATATATTTTTTTACGGAACATTTAATTTTTTAATTAAAATAATTAAATTACGATATAATAAATTTAATTTTTTAATTGTTTGAATTTTATAATTTTTAAACGTTATTATCAAACCACTACAAAATTTGAGACGGGCCAGCAGTCGGGCCATACCTCAATATGTGCTTTGATGGAATGCATATATCTCTAGCGGATCCAAGCCATTAGCATCAGTGCACAAATTCCTACTCCACAAAAATGTCAGATCGCAAATCACATCATGGCCTTTTGATTTTTGTAGAACTGCAAGGACACAATAATAAATTGTCTGCGAGTGATTGGCCCAATGGACAGGCCCTTCTTTAACAAAAAATGGACTGATAGAAGAAAACGACAAAGGACGTAAGGCCCCACCTCCAGTTGTCCTCATTTGAATATTTTGAGGGACTTAGTACTCTGTTGTCTGTACACAATGTTTTGTACTTATATCGCAAATAAATTCTTACGTGAAAGTAAAGTCCCTTTCCATTTCTGGGTGTTTTCCAGCTTGCGTTTTCATTTACGATTCAACCGTGGGGAGGGGCTATTGCGACTCCGAATACTGAACCTTGGCACGACTATAATATTATATTATTTTTTTTTAATTTTTAAATTTTTTAAATGGATTTTAAAATAAATTTCCAATAATTTAAAATAAAAAATTATTATTGATCAACTTTTAGAAATAAGCTGAGTGTATCCAATATATATTTGTAATATCGTAAATATAAACCATAAGGGCATTTGCATGGTTGTGACCGCCGGGGATATCTTTCATTACTGACATTTTGATCTTTTCACTAATTTTACTAATAATATTATCAATATTTTATTATTTTACACATTAAAACTATGTCGCTGTAGGTTGTTTGCAATAGCATAAAAAACGTGTTAACCACAACCGCTCTTTTCCTAATAATAACTTACAGCATGTTTGTGAGTCTTTTTTAGGCCAGAAAAGAAAAGAAAATGATAGAAAAATAAAGTTTTCTATCTGTTTCTACTAGTTGTAAGTTTATCATGATACAGAAAAAAAAAAAAAAAAAAAAATGGCAAGAAAAATTATCACTTTTTTTGTCATAAATTTTTCTCCAAAATTGGCAAGAAAATGATAGAAAAAAAAGCGCTTTAGAACTTGTTTTTTCTAATTTACATGTTGACCTTGCTGAAAAATGAGCTTATGGAATGGTAGAGTATACAAATCCTGAGAGTATAATAGTAATTTCTAAGGTTCTTTTTTTTTTTTTCCCCCCCTTTAAAACTCATAAACACACAAGAACAACTTACTAAATTTTATATCACAAACTCACAAATACTAAAAGAGAAAATTTACAAATTTTATGTTATTTTCTTTTATATTATAATTTGAGTTTTCAATTCATTTTTTTTTCTATCCAAACTCACAAGCGAATCGTTAGTAAAAAAAGAAAATTGATTTTTCCATAACAAAAATTAATATTTCGACAAACATTTATCTCATTTGAAGTTCAAAGAACAATTTTGTATTGTTTAAAAAAAAATCGACATAATGATAAAAATATTAATTTTTTTAAGTGAAAATAGTAATTCCTAAATAAAATTTTCGGTTGGTGAGATTGAGGGTTATATTTACTCGGACGGTGTGTGTTAGTCTACGGTGACACCTGAGGATGCTGGGCTGGGCCGTAAGAAGATGAAATATTTGTCAGCTGAAATCCAATATGGGCCTCCTACTCGGGCTCACTCTACTAAACCATTTTTTGTGGATCTCTAATCATAATCTCCAATAAATTAATGACTTCATTTAAAAAAAAATAAAATTATACGTCACGATTCACGAAGTCGATTTTCATGCCTTGAAAACTGGCTTGTGCTTTTAGCGCCTTTTCGCGGTTTCTTCAAATTCAAAGATTCGAAACACATGGGATTGCCATTGGACAACGAAAGCTTGACATTCGTACCTATTCCTTGCTTCCGAATTCTTCTGTCCATTCTAATCTCTCTCAAGAGCTCTATAAATATGGTAAGCTACTTATATGAAATTGGGTCTAGATTTAACTGACTGCTGATCTGGGTGTTTCAAAATCAAGGTACCCATTAATTTCTTTAATTTCCAATTGATTGTTCTATTATGGATTTGTTGTGTATTAGCTTTTCATTATGCTGCCAATGTCAAAAAAATTTAGAATTATCTGTCGATTTGAGGTTCAATTTTTTTGAAATGTTATGGGCTTCTAACAAAAAATATTTTAATTTGGGGTTTATTTTTGTGGGAAGATGCTTAAAAGTCTCACAGTTTGCATTGCTGCTGCTGTTGACTTTTTGTTCTTGTGGCAGTGTGACTTGGTGTTTTTCACTTACAGCTTCATCGCATTCGTTCTGCTGATATTAAATTATAAGAGCATTATTGGTTTTGGAAAGTTAAAGTCAAACATTTATGAAATCAAATTAACATACATTCATTGAAAATTATTTGAAATATACGATCATAAACAATTTTGTCACTATTGTAAAATAAATTCATGTAATTTTAAATTTTGAAAATGTTATAACTTATATAAGTTAAAAATTCATAAGTTAATAATGCTATTATCAATTGAAACGAATTGAACGAATGGAATATATTTCATTTCCTAATTGTATTTGGTTGTAGAGGTTTTTTCGCAATTTAAGTGTCACTAATTTTTACCAGATTCAGCCTTTAAGCATGGATAGTTGGTCCTTTATTCCTGTGTTTTATTCTTTCCCAACAGATTATGTAAATAGAAGAAATTGATTAGTCGTCGAAGGATGCAATAAGAGGGGATCACATAAGCAATTGAGACATCGCGATTGCTTGCTACTACTTGGTAGCTTTATCAACAACTTGTATGCATGATTCATAGGACAAAAACCGGTGAAATAGTTGCATTAACAGATCCAAGCCAGAGCAGACTGTCAAATTTTAAGAAAGACAAGTGTATTAAAGACAAGGGGTTCTCTTGTCCAAATTTTAACTTCAAGGCAATGCTATCTTACCCATTAAAGTTTCATAAAACAGTGAAGATAACAGGAGATGGCCCAAGTTTTCTACATGTCCCTGAAGGAGCTAGTGATTGCAAAGATGATGAACAAATTGTGGAATCTTTTCGTGAGATGCTTTTCCTTGAAGGCCTGTTTCCTCCGAATGACAATGATAATCACACCCTCTTAAGGTATCTTTTACTGTGGTAATCTATCAGTAAATGAATGTAGTACTTGTGTTTTACGGAGTGTATTCTATGACAGTGTTCCTTGCCATTTCAGATTTTTACGTATGAGGGATTTTGATTTAGTAAAAGCGAAGGACGCATTTTTGAAATATCTTAAGTGGAGAGAGGAATTTGGTGTTGATGCAGTTTATAAGGTGAATATACGTTTAGGAAACTTATATTTCCACTTGCACCATATTTGAACATCAAGTGACAAAATTGTGTTGCATAAGAAGTAGAACCTACAGGTGGAAATATCTGTTCCGATAAAGAAATTGATACCATCTGTTTTTTTTTTTTTTTTTTTTAATGAAACCCTCCCAGATTTGTGAATTTTATTCAGTCAGCATATACTGCAGGAATTTAAATTTGAAGAGCGTGAAGTGGTCAAAAGATGTTACCCTCATGGATTTCATGGAGTTGATAAATGTGGTAGGCCGATATATATAGAAAGAATTGGATCGGTTGACCTTAATGGCCTCCTGCAATCAACTACTGTAGACAGATTCCTGAAGTATCATGTAGCCGAAAAAGAGAAAATGTTAAGGTGGAGATTTCCTTCATGTTCAATTGCAGCAAAGAACTATATAGCTTCCACTACAACTATCTTAGACGTGAAGGGCATCGTGAGCATTGATCTCTTTCTTTGTAATTCTTCAAGCTTATGAATTCCGAATAGTAAATCTTTCACTTTTGCGTAGGGAATGTCTAACTTCTCAAAACCTGCTAGAAATCTCTTTATGGAATTTCAAAAGATCGACAGCAATTATTATCCTGAGGTTTGTGGAATCTGTCTATTACTTTTTAAAACTATTTTTGCCTCTAAGGAGGCACAACTTGAAATACCACTGCATGTGTCCAGACATGTAGGTGACCTTAAGTTCAAAGGAATTCCCTAAAAATTCTTCTTACGGCATATTGGTATTTAAACACAATATGTATGTATAATTCTGATTTCATGTCCTCTGTAATGCTGTATCTAATAATCTACTAGTGGGTGGACATGTTCATTTTCTGCAAATAACGTACGTTGAAGTTTCAGCCATTATTTTATTTGCAGACACTACATCGACTTTTTGTCATCAATGCTGGATCTGGGTTTAGAGTCCTCTGGAAAGTAATCAGAGCTTTTATTGAAGCCCGAACATTAGCAAAGATACAAGTAAACACACTATATAATTTTTTTGACAGATACTTTTTAACTTTCCTTTTCAGATAGTGCACTTAAAACTTTGATGACTAACAATTGCAGGTGTTGGGAAGCAACTACAAGTGTAAGCTACTTGAAGTTATCGATCCAAGGTTACATCTGGTCTATATTTTCGTACTACTTTTTTGTGTAAACAGCTGAATATGTAACTATAATTTTGTATTCTTTTCGAATGGTTGCCTTACAAAGTTCTGTGTACATTAGGAGTTTAAGACTAATGCTCATTAATCACTTCCACAGTAATTTGCCGAGTTTCTTGGGTGGAGATTGCACATGTTCTGAGCATGAGGGTTGCCTTTCAAGTGACAAGGGACCCTGGAATGACACAGGAATCACGGAACAGCTGCTGCAGGTGATCATCTTCTTAAATCTTTGATGAATCTTCTTTATCCCAATACGGGATTATTAAAAGAGGCAGAACTTCACATATGGTGTGGCGAATTTAAATCAAAATGAAGAGGGATGATATATTTGTCTTTTCCAGGACATGATTGATACCAAAGAAGAAAATCATAATAGTGACAGTAGTGCCAAACAAGGCCTGGCTTCTTGCATTGTGATAGATTTGGGAGAGAAGATATTTCCTATATTTCTGAAAAGTAACTTGCAAAGAAAAATAGCAATCAGTACTTATACTAATCATCTTTCTCTAATCTATACATACAAAGGCTCTATATACACTTTTCTGTTACATAACAAACTTAGTGGAGCAGTGCACTAGGCCAACCCTCTCTTAGCTGGTTTGACTAGATGAGCTGGCATGTTGACTTGCATGTGCATCTTCAGTATTAGGCTTAACACCCCCTCTCAAGTTGAGAGGCTGGAAAAGGTCGCAGACTCCGAACTTGGAACTGAGATAAGCAATTCGATCAGATGCCAAAGTTTTAGTAAGTCAGCCGGTTGCTCAACAGTAGAAATATCAGCTGTACAAATAACCCCTTTAAGCAGCTTCTCTCGAACTAGATGACAGTCAATTTCTATAAGTTTGTTCCTCTCATGAAATACAGGATTTGAAGCTATGTAAAGAGCAGATTTGCTATCACAATAGAGAGTAACAGGAGAAAGATTTTGATACCTAAAATTCTTTAAAAGAGCAACTAACCAGGTCACTTCACAACATGTATCTGCCATAGCTCTATACTCTGCTTCTGCAGAGGATATGGAAATGGTAGTTTGTTTCTTGCATTTCCAAGTAACCAAAGAGGAACCAAAAGTTACACAGTAGCCTGTAAGAGATTTTCCGGTAATAGCACAACCACCCCAATCTGAGTCACTAAAAGCTGTTAAAGTATGAGCAGTAGAGGCAGACATAAGCAGACCTTGGATTGTGTCGGAGATATTTGACAACTTTGAGAGCAGCATGCATATGATCAGTAGTAGGATCTGTCAGAAATTGGCTTAAAACATGGACTGAATAAGCTAGGTCTGGTCAAGTAATAGTGAGATAAACCAATCTGCCAACCAACCTTCTATACACAGTAGGTTTAAGAAATAAAGGAGTATTAGAATTCAGTAATGTGTGAGTTTGATCGATAGGGATTTTAGAGGGTTTGGTATCAGTCAAACGAGCATCCTCAATAATATCAAGAGCATATTTTCTCTGGTTAACGTAAATACCAGAGGTAGACCTAGCAAATTCAAGTCCCAAAAAATACTTCAATGGACCAAGATCTTTGATCTTAAAAGAAGAGGCAAGGTACTTCAATGGACCAGTGATGAGAATATCATCAACATACACCAAAAGTACAACAAATGAAGCATTTTTATGGAGATCAAATAATGAGTGATCACTGTGAGTTTGAGTGAACCCAAATTGTAACAAAGCTGTGGAAAACTTTAGGAACTATTGACGAGGAGCTTGTTTAAGTCCATATAAAGACTTAAATCAGTTTGCATACCACAGGAGAATCAGATTTCAAGTAAAGATTAGAAGGCTGGAAACCTGGTGGAAGCTCCATATATACTTCTTGTAAGTCCCCATGAAGAAAGGCATTTGT
The DNA here is from genome assembly GCA_032359685.1 of Pittosporum tobira. Taxonomy (NCBI): domain Eukaryota; kingdom Viridiplantae; phylum Streptophyta; class Magnoliopsida; order Apiales; family Pittosporaceae; genus Pittosporum; species Pittosporum tobira. Next base: position 9,441 of record JAUMHB010090950.1, read on the forward strand.
AACATCCATCTGGCCTAAATACCGGTTTTTAGCAGCAGCTACAGCAACAAACACTCTGACAGTAGACATTTTGGCAACTAGAGCAAATGTCTCGAAAAAAATCCTCTCCAAGAGTTTGAGTAAAGCCTTTAGCGACTAACCTGGCTTTATATCTGTCTACAATACCATCAGCCTTGTATTTAACCCTGTAAACCCATTTACAACCAACAAGTTTCTTGCCATGAGGAAGATTAGTAAGCTGCCATGTATGATTAGCCTCTATAGCAGTTATTTCAGTTAACATAGCATCACACCAATGATTAAACTTAATTGCTTGTGCATAAGTGTGTGGTTCTAAAACATTACTGGTATTAGCCAAAAAATGTTGATAAAGTAGAGCAAAGGCATTATAAGAAAGATGAGGAATAGCAGATTTCACACAAGAAATAGTGCTAGGAAGAGAATGAGGAAGGTTTTTAGGCAATTCAACAAAATCATGAAATTTTTAGTGGAGGAGTGCACTGGGCTAGCCCTCTCTTAGTTGGTTTGACTAGATGAGCTGGCATGTTGACTTTCATGTGCATCTTTAGTATTAGGCTTAACACATTGTAAGTAATCTCATAGATTACTCCTTCCATTCTACAAAATAAGTCACATTTTTTTTTATTAAAAAAAAAGAAAAGAAAAATCTTAATTCCATTACGAATTTACCATGCATCATACTAAGCTAACCACTTAATATATGTAGATGTATCAAATGTGACTTTTTTTGTCGGACGCATCAATAAATTGTTTCATGTTTCTTGAAAACCCCCAGAGTGACTTTTTACATAATATAAATTCAAATGAAATCACCCTTGGTACTTCATTCAACGCAGGATAACATCCAGCTTAAAGATGTCTATGACGTAAGTCCAGCAGAAAACGCAAAGTTTGAGGACACTAAAATTGTTGATAAGCCTCTGCTACAGAAGCTCCAGGCATTGGAAGCTGCACTTAAAGATGCCAACATGGTGAGTAACTTGTTATTATGTATATGTCTCTTTTCGCATAATTTCCGGAAATCTATATGCAATAATATAATGATCGATAAGGTTTTTTTTCGCAGCAAATCCAGAGATTAGAAGCCTCCATTGCAGGTACCAAAGTGCTATGTGTAAAAGTAGTTAAAGCGGTACTTTTTTGGCTTTTTTTGTTACATATTTTAATTTATCAAAATTTCACCTTCATTTTTGTACTCAGACCTTAGGAGGGCTTGGCCAGCAGATGGAAGAGCTAAAAGTTGAACTACTTGGCCAGCAGAACTAGGGGTTTGTTTGATAGAGTTTAACTTCGACTTAACAAAAAAAATTGAGATTTATACTGTGTTAAGACAGTTTTCTAATATACATTTAAGTCCAAATGTGATTTCTTTGTAGCATGATTTTACTCGACCCGTTTCAAATTAATTGCTCGATTTGATTAATTTTAGTCAAATTAATTATTTTTTGAATTTGTTTTTATACTATTTTTATAAATTTATAAATGGAATTAATAAAATTATTAGAAATTATATACTCCCTCCGTCCACAAGGAAGACTAAAATGGATAAAGTACGCAAATTAAAGAAACTAACTTTTTAAGAGAGAGTATTTTTTTGACAAAATTATCCTTACAAATGTATTTTATAATGATAAAGAGAGAAAAAGAGAGTTTTGATG
>JAUMHB010090961.1:0-11118 GCA_032359685.1 Pittosporum tobira
GTCCACTTCGTTTTCATTACATTAGGCCTATGTGACGCAAGATGACATTCTAACATGGACACTAACAGTTAGAGAAGCTGTATACTACTCGGCAGTACTGCAACTGTCTAATTCAATGTCAAGGTCCGAGAAAAAAGAGAAAGCAGAGAGGACCATAAGGGAGATGGGCTTGCAAGAATCCATGAACACAAGAATCGGAGGTTTTGGAACCAAAGGCCTTAACGAGTATTTATTGTTGGTCTAAATCTATATTTGCAAAGATGTGAAACGACTATTAATTACAAGGCATCGCATCTGATACTTGTAAACAAATTGGAAGAAATATTGCTGAAATCCATGGACAGGTACGTAAATTGAAAAATTAACATGTAAACAAGCATATATAAGGTATCTTATTTTTTTTCTTTTCTTTTTTTGGGCATATATATATATATATATAAGTGCGCCTTTGTCTTCTTTAGGAAAGAGGAATGATTGAGAAGAAAGGGAGCCAAACTAGATTCGCTACGCAGTGCCTTGTTCTCACAGAAAGATCATTTGTAAACATGTATCGTGATAGAGGCTTTATCCGAGTGGGATGTGTAAAAACAAAAAATTGTTATAGAAATTGTTATAAAAATTGTTATATGCATGTGGTAGAACTCTTCAAATCTACTTAAATTCAACTCCCATCTTTTTTTTAAGGTTGAACCAACACGTCCCTTATTATCTCTTTTACCCCTCACTCATTCTCTCCCATTTCAGCTGCTCCTCTTTTTTCGGCGTTTCTAGTCTAAGTTTTCTGTCTTTTGCACTCTTATTTTTATTACTATTTTTGTTAAATTATATTATTAGTATTTATTTACTTTTTCCTCATAAATTATATTCTTATAGATACATAATTACGGTAACACGATTGATACTATTGTTGTATTCGTTAATTTTTTTATAAGCAAATATTTTTGTACAAAACAAAATTAATTATAATTAAACAAATTTATTTAAGTTAGTGTTGTTTTTTTTTTTTTTTTTTGTAAGAAACATTTGTCCCATACATGCACTATGTGATAAATTCATGTTCTTTTCAGTTATTTATACCATTTCAGTTGCAACGCTATAGTTACTACCAAACAATTTAAGTTAAACAGCATAAGCTGATAACAACCAAACAAGATTTTAACCTTTCAAACTTAACTTTTAACTTGTTTGGTAGCTCTTTCTAAACCGTGGTTTGTAGTTTAAATCCAACTTTAAGTTTTTATTGAAGTTGGATTTAAGCTACTAACTCAATTTTTGAACTTAAATTTAATCTATCACAATTTACCAAACATGACATTTTATTACGTTTGAGTGTCATAAACTCTCAACGTTGCTACCAAATGTGCACTTTAACTGCAAACTCAATTTTAATAACGTTTAATTCAAATTGCTTCAACTGCTTAAGTTCTTATCAAACGAGCCATAACTATAACATGTCTTGACTTTTGGGTAGATCTATGGTAGGCCAAAATGACCCAACTGGTACTCTTGAACAGGACTAGGCCTTGATTTGGGTCTGGATGCGAGTGACGTTATTACACTCATAAGTAACTTGAGCTAAATGTCCCAATTTACAAACCTGAAGGTAATGAAAATTTCAGCAATGTACAAATACGACTATAAAAAATAATGGCATGTAACGATAATCTACATGTTTCTATGATATTTAGGATCAGAAGTGCAAAAGGCTAAAACTTTGTGGGAGTTTTGCAGTTAACCCTTCTAAGAATTAATGAAATGAAATGGAAACCATGAAAATTCACATCTGTAAAATTTTAGTGGAGGACACTAATCGATCCGTTGTTATGTGCTTTAGGTCTTTGCACGGGAAAGATTAAACGGGCATTATGGGGCCGGGGCATTTGTTATAGGCAACACACTGTCTTCAACGCCATATTTACTACTCATCTCTTTCATTCCCGGAGGAATTATCTACTATCTTGTTGGACTTCAACGAGGAAACGAGCAATTTGCATTCTTCATTTTAACAATTTTGGTTTGCATGATGTTGGTCGAGAGCCTTATGATGATCGTGGCAACCATGGTGCCAAATTTTCTCATGGGCTTGATTACAGGCGCGGGGATTCAAGGACTAATGATGTTAAGTGGAGGGTTCTTTAGGTTGCCGAATGATCTCCCAAAGGTTACATGGAGGTACCCTTTGTACTACATTTCCTTCCATAAGTATGCATTTCAAGGGCTGTATAAGAACAGAGTTTGAAGGGCTTGAGTTTCCTAATAAGGAGTCTGGAGGGCCTCTTGTGCTTAATGGCGATGCAATTTTGAGAGACACTTGGCAAGTGGAGATAGAGTATTCTAAGTGGATTGATCTTGCTATATTATGTGGAATGGTGATTTTGTATCGATTTTTGTTCTTTTTTGTAATCAAGATTGCCGAGAAAATCAAGCCTGTTGTTAGAGATTTTATGTTTGAAGAAGCAACAGATTCTTCTTAAATAATGAAATTTTAATTTATGTTCTTGATAAAAAAATATTAATCTAATTCTTTTGGATTCTCTAATTTTATACAATTAATGAAATTTATTTTACCAATTCAAAAAAATAATATGAGAAAGATGGATCTAACTAGTTCTGCCGAATCAGAAATTTGTTGAGAACGTAGGTCATTACCAATAAAAAATACGTTATGAGAACTTACAATTAATTTGACTCTATGTATCTGAATTTAATTAGAATGTAATTTTTAATTAAATTAGAGGAGTGTTAAGTAGTATAAAATAAATTTAAATACACACACACACACACACACACACACACACATATTGGTAAAAGGGTATATGGGATTTAATTTTATTTTATAAAATTTAATGAGATTATTTTAACTATAATTTTATGTAGATAGTATTTTACTATAAATGTTAAAAGTATGTAAAAATATTAACACACGTAAAATTTTACTTGATTCAAAATTGTAGACCATCATTATTATAACAGTATAAAATAAATATATTTAACAACAAAAGAAAAGTGTAAAATAAAATATATTTCAAGAGCACATTTTTTATTTTATTTTTTATTTATTTTACATCTTTATGATAATGATACTTCTCAACTTTAAATTAAATAAAAAAAATTACATATTATAATATTTTTACATCTTCTAAAATTATTCTTATACTTTTTATCATAAGTCGAGAAACACATATGAAATTATCGTCTTATTTAGGCCAACGAACTGACGAAATGCTTGCATCCAAATTAAGTCAAGTTGCTTGCGCTTAATTTCACAACATTAGCAATGAGATTCTTTACGCCACCTACCAAACTGATACGTCAAGTAATAAGCTCGCTCATATATATTATTCTCTCCGTCTTAATTTAAATGTTATAATTTTTATTTTTAATTTATTTTAAATTAAATATCTTATTTTCTTATATGTCATCATTTTAAATTTATTTTAAATTTATTGAAAATAATGTAAAGTACATATAAAAAGGGTGAGAGAATAAGCCCCTCGTTTCGTGAGAAAAATCAATTATTTATGTTACATCGTATCACAAAACACGTTTAATAAATGAACACTTAATTTTAGTACCAAATCGTTATAGAGTGTATGGAAAGGAATATAAATAAGAGCTTGCGTAAAATCGTTGTTATGGTTTAGGACACTTTAGGAGGTCTCTGCCAATTGGTTGGGTCTGTAGGTCTGGGCCAACTTCTGGGCCTGAAGGTGCATGGTTTAAGGCCCTTCTCGGTTATATAACTTGCCAGTTATCTACCCACAAACAATTGGCAGGATTCGAAGGCCGATTTAAAATATTTTTTGGGATAATCTTCTACTTTTAAATAATTTTTTTTTTTGTGTGTGTGTGTGTGTGTGTGTGTGTGTATTATTCATATAAGAAGGTAATTATATACTACGTCCTTTGTAGCATTTTGATTAGAATATAGTGAAATATCGCGGACATCATTGATATAATCCAATTTGGCCTATTTTGTGTTGCATAATTTTTTTTGGGGGTAATCTCGTACTTTTGTAAATTTTTCATTATTTTCTTTTTAGTTTTTAAATTTTTTGTTCCGATTTGTTTTGTTAATTATGATAATAATTAACTATATTCTATATAATTATTAGATCAAATTGTAACATTAGATGAAATAGAAAAACAATAGAACAGCTGATTTGACATGGTTCCTTTCAGGCAAGGGAAATGCATGCATCTAATTCCCATGAAGGTGGAGGGTAAAGAAGTTTATATTCACCATGTGATAATTATTAAATGTTTCAAGCTTGAAAACAACTGCATGTTCATTCATGCGTGATACACGGTTGTACATGATTCTGTCCCCACGACTGTTAGAGTGTTTGTTTGATTTGACCGTACTTCGATTTTGTGCCCGTTACTTAACTATCGAGTTTTGTTGATTATTTAGTGAGCCGTATAAATTGACTTATTTTAAATTCATCAACGTATATTGATAGATTTTGTCTAAAGAATTTATCGTGTATATTTATTGGAAAATACAAATAATAAGTTAAGTATCATTATTTGAGTTATTATATTTAATTAAAGTTATTGATTTTTTTTCTCTTTAATTTCAATAATATATTTATTATATTAATTAGAATTTTAGAATTCAGCTGCATTGTTAATATTAAATGGTAAGTTCCATGTTTTTTTTATGCATATTTAGTTTCATATATTACATTTTGATTGTTTTATTTTTTTTTCAATATTTTAAATCTTTCACTAAACTTTCATATATATACCTGAAAAAATTTGTCGATGAATGTGAAGATGTAATTCTCAAAAAATTGAGTTAGTTAAAATTTGTGACCAAGTTAAGGGACATTTGTGTCTAGTTAAAATATGAAACTAAAATTTTTGAGTATTGTGTTTTATATATATATAATAGCTCGAGTGTTACAGTGTTAGATTTTTTGTAAGCCTAATTTATAATTTTATCCGGCTTTACAGGAGAGATAGTCCATCTCCAGTCAAAATATCAAATAGAAGTATATTAAATTTTAAGCAATAGAGAAAAATCTAATGTAATAAATAATCAAGTTTTGTCCATAGACCTGTCCAATTTTGTTTATATGACTACTACTAATGAAATTCCATTTTTTAATGTAAATTATAGTAAAAATTATACAAAACTCATTAAGTTAGAGATCAAGTTTTATACAAATTTATATGTATAAAAGCTATAAAGCAAAACATCTTATGTGATTAAATGTTTTGGGAAAAAAAAGATGGCAATATGTTATTTTGTTGTTATTCTTCATTCTTGAGAAACCTAAGAGAAGTCTATAAAGAGACTAATTTTGCATATCAATTTATTTGAACTTCTCACTTTTTTTGTAAACTACTATCATATACAATGCAATGATATTTATGAAAACCATAACAAAAGTATCAATAATTGTTAACAAAAAATGTTTAAATGTAACAAAAGAAAATATGTCAATTTACAGATATATATATATATATATATATATATCACATTTTGCTTCCATCCCTTGTAACGAGGAGCTTAAGATATCTTATCTTTTTAGAGTTCCATACATTATCCTTTTTTCATTTTTATGCTCGAAGACAAATAGTTTTAATAATCACAACAAATATTTGTAATTAGTGAATAACAACATGCCAATGAGGTAATAGTTCAATTGTTAAAACTAAGGCCCTGAGACCCTTAACTTCTAAGAGGTCTCAGGTTTGATTCCCGATTATGTTAGGATTATCTTGCCCACTATTGTGGGATCACATTGTCTACTATTGTGGGATCATATTACCGCTTATTAGGGGGTCTATTGCCCATTAGTATGGAATTTAATTAATTGGCTCCTCTGATATATAGTTGAACCATGAGGAAAAAATGAAACATATGCTCTTAATTGACTAAAAATTCAAAAGTCTATTAGTAATGTGGTTTATTTGAGAGGAAAAAATAAAATATATGGTATTTAATACTTTAGTATTTGCAACATCATATGATTTTAATAGAGTAATAAACTTACTTATAAATTGCTTAGGTGACTTTAGTTTAAAACTTGACACCGATAATTAATTTAATTTTTTATTATAAAACAATGACCGAGTTCACTCGGATTGTGTTAATTGAGTTAAGGGAAAATATGTCCGAAATGTGGCAAAGCATAGAAAGTAAAACTCAATGAGTTTTGTATAGTTTGTGCTTTTTATATATACTAAATTAAGCGTCTGGTAATGCCCGAACTAGAGTCCATAATTTGTTAGATTATAAAGTTAAATTTTTTGTCGGTTGTCTTGTAATTTCAGCTGGTTGTATCAAAGAGATGCTCCATTCTCTCTCTCTCCCCCCCCCCCCCCCATCTCTTTCTCTCTCTCTCTCTTTCTATATATATATATAACAATGGAGAATAATTGAATGTTATTTATTTCGTTATTTATAAATTAAAAAATTATTTCATCACTTATTTTTATACGTCATTAAGGTCATGTTAGTCTTGTAACTTATAAACTAAGAAAATATCAAGATATCTCACGACATGTAATATAACTGACACTCTCAGAGTCTTTAAAAATTATTAAAGAAAATTATAGTAATTGAAAATAAATTTGTTGAAGTAATGTTTTCTATATTTAGCTTTCTTGAGGTGTTTATCCTTTTATGCATCCCTCTACACCTCATTCGGTTATCTAATTTATAAAAATATGATTTGGGTTTGAAAGCATGAGAGATAACCGACATCTACTCATTAAACACAATGGAAAGAGAAATGTTGAAAAAAATAGAGACTTTTTATGCAAAATATTTATGCAATTGAAGAGTCAGTTCAGAAAAACTATTCAAATTCCTCCAAATTCTACTTAATTAAAGTTGAAAATTAATCAAACGTGAATTAAAGTGGTAAATTTATTTAGCATTTAATTAGTAGCAATAAATATGCGGTTTTTAATTTTGGTATGAAAAGACATAGATAGTCATATTGAGATGGGCAAAAGAAATATGAGTTAAAGGACAAAATTATCCAAAATGACAAAGTGTTGAACAAATTTTTTTTTAGTAAGAGTTCTTTTTAGAGAAACCTATTTAAATTCCTCTAAATCCTACTTAATTAAAATTGTAAATTAATTAAAATTGAATTAAAGTGATAAATTTATTTAGCATTTAATTAGTAACAATAAATATGCAAATTTTAATTTTGGTATGAAGAAACATAGATAACTATATTGAATTGGGTAAAGAAAGTATGAGTTAAAGGACAAAATTGTTTAAATTAACACAATGTTGAACATGTTTTTTTAATTTGTGCTTTATATATATATATGGCTGGTGTAAATCATCCATGTATTTGGCTTAAATTATAAATTTTCAAAACAATATTTATTATGAAATTGTTCAAAAATGAATATAAATAAAAACAACGTTCGATAATCCATTAAAAAAAAATAAGTTGTATTGATTTTGAACTCAATTAAATAAATATTTTTAATATATTTAAAAATTTTAATAAAATATTTTATATTTTAAGACGAATCAAGTATTACATAAGCAATTAACGTCATGAATGAGCCAGCCACATAAATGGAGAAGGACGAAATTGACCATGTCTGCCTAACAGTTTATGAGCGAGACCGGTTAGCAACCCTCAACCAATTAAGTCTTTTCTCTTGGGACCCCGCTTTGTCCATTTCAATCGTACTAGTCCAAATGTCTGTCCTCGGGCTTAGGTCGTGATTCACATTTCTAAGGTATTTAATATTTTTTCTGTCTAAAAATAAATAAAAATAGTTTGGTTAAATTTTTATTAATTAAATTAATAAATTTTTAAATTAATAATCCATCTCGTATGTTTAAGTATTTAAGCAAATAAAAATTGAATCTTAAATCTTATAATACATTTAATATAATTTTATATGATTATAGTTTTTACTGCTTATGTACGTATGAAACGATAATAATTTTAATTCAAAAAATACTAATTTTAACAAAAAAAAAATCAAACTAAGCCAATTGATTTTTTTGAGACATAGTGAGTAATAAACTAACGTATACATAGTAATATTTTAAAATAATTACAATTTGATTTTTATAATTAAACTAAACATTCAATTATTTTTCTTATAGTCAATTTAGTGAATCTTAAGAATTTGAGTTAGATAGAATTCGTTGAAGCTATAAAAGCAACAATATCGAGCCGATGGGAAACCGAAAAAAAAAAAAAAGAAGATGAAGAAGAAGAAAAGCATGTATGATGACCGCTGAGCTAGCATACATTTTTGTGTTCCGTCCCAAATTAAAATGCTTTTTTTTTGGAAATTATAAATTAATTGTAACATTTTTTTTTTGTTTAATTATGCAAATTATATAATTTATCCTTATTTTATCCAATATCACTCAGTTACATTTTTTTAGTCTGAAATTATTTTTTTATTATTTAAAATTATAATATCAACATGATGGTACAACATTTCAACTATTACTCTATTATCTAAAATTATAATATTATAAAATTAATTTAAACAATTCTTTTAAAATCAAATGTATTTCTTAAATTTTCTATTATTCATTTGTTACATTTAATTTGAGACAGAGAGAGTACAAAAGTTGATGGTAATTGAATAGTATAACTATACCTAGTAAATATTTATGAAAAAACACTTAGATCAACTACTTCAAGATTATAAATAGAATTAAACCGTTTGAGTTTAATTTGAGATTATTTGATTAAAAGTTTAATATGAACGCAATTTAAAATATTAACAAGTAAAATATAATTATATTTTAAAATTTAATTAATTACGCATACTTTATTAAATTATTTTTTTATTAATATTCCGTGCAACTCACTCAAAAATTTTAAACTACTCAAGTTTAATTTGTATTCATATTCGGTTTGATAATTAAACGAGTTTCACAAAAAATTTATTTCAAACTCAATAAATTTATACAAATAAAAACTAAACAAATCATATTCGATTTAATTAAACTCATTTCAACCCTAACGCCCAGAGTCGAAGACCCCATGATGGGTCAATGTTTTCGGTTTATCTGTTATCCTTGATCCCAATTTTTCCCTTAAAGACTCTTTGAGTGCTCCTTAAGATTTCATAGGTTTGTTTGACATAATTTATTTCAAAATAGATTATAAATTATTTATTAATTAAATTTATTTCACTTAAAAAATGTACTTATTAACTAACTTTTTAAAGATAAATTGATAATATTATTATATTTAACCCATGAAAATTTTTGAATTAATAAAAAATTAATTTTTAAAAATAAACATAATTAATTCTAATAATTAGAACCAAACAAGCCCAATGATATAATTGAAGACAAAGTGATCAACAGGAATACATTAATTTCAATAGTGTTACAGATACGCAAGGCATTTGGTTAGCGATATCTTCATTCCATTTAACGAAGCTTGGTACGATGATTAGTGTTGAGAGGGACAATTCAAATTTTCTGTTTTATCATTTATTATATTTTCTGTTTCAGTATAATATTATTGTTATTTATATTTATTTTATTTAATATTTAATAAAAAATTTAAACAATACACAGATGATCAAATGAAAATCACAATGTAATAGATGATGGAACATAAAATTTGAATTCGTTGACAGGAGACACTCTATAATAATTCATGCGACAAATAAAATTTTCAATGTAGGATATAACTTTGAAAAATAAAAATTAATAATATTTTATGCATTGACAAATATATTAAGAAATGTGTATAATTGATGTAATAAAAATTAATTAATTTTGGTAGCATACTTAAATTATACTTATTTTAACAGGTACATAATTTGTCACATCGATCAGTTTCACATTGTTATTAATATTTTGAAAATTTAATTGGTAAATGGAAGATATTAATTTGCAAAAAAACTTGATAAACTTGCAAAAAATGGAAGATTTTTTTTGTTTTTGTTTTTCCTTTCTTTTTCATTTTTTAAAATTTCTGGTAGATTCTTTTAAATGTGTGTTAGACCGTAAGCTAGGGTACATATTTACATAAAAAGAAGTCAAGCTTGACTCTTCTTTCCGATCCGAATGTAAGGAGTATGTCCTAGCACAAACAAATTGAAATAATTAAAAGTAGGAGACTTATTTTACCAATTCCAGAATTAGAAAATTCAATATGTTTGCACTGGGTGTCATTTCATAGCCAAAACTCACTATTGCAGCCAACCATCTACAGCCGTCAGTAGTGGACGTTTAGGATCAAAATCTGTCGCTTTTGACTGATAAACTATTAGCCCAAACGTGTGGTAGATATTACTTGAAATCTTGCGTGAGTGACTACAATTGAGTTACAAAGTGCTCTATAGTGGTGTCCTCATACATACTCCTTGTACCTCAATACTTGTTTTTTTTTTTTGGGTAATAGAAAGCAATATTTTGAGGTTATTATTAACCTATTTTTTTTTTTGGCCATCCCCAACCCTCAGCGACCCGTTTCGTCCAAAAAAAGATTTGTCCCGGCTCTCGGCATCCAGAAAGTTCAAGCTCAGCCATCGGCCTCTAAAAAGTCTTGCGCTCACCTCAGTTCGATCGGATCATCACCATCAAAGACTTTCAAACTCTGTGTCTTGGGCCCAGACCTCCCCAGATAACGAGCCCAATCCACCCCATCGATTGGGGCTGACTCTACTTGATCCGGGTTCAGAGGCCCAAAGGCCATAAAACAAGTTTTCGGGCGATGTCATACCTACTGTCAGCTCAAAGTAGGCACACCATGCCTACTTTATTGGGTTGCGGGTCAAAACAAACTCTACAAATACTGTCTCATCTTCACGAAGAAGGGGATCCAGAAAATTTAACAAAAGAGCCCAAGCTCTGCAAAAATACAAATACTCCGATAAACCATTCCCCCTCCCACTTAATATTCAGATTATCACATTAATAATCGCTAACTTAAGCATCGGAGAGGGGAACGAGGGAACAAATCTCCCGTGTTGCCCGCATTTCAGGTGAGCTCATTATTGTTAACGAGTGTCCAGTTGAAAACAAGGTTTGAACTTGGTTAAAGGTCGAGTTAGTTCCAACAGATCCATATATTGTCATAAATTATAAATAACAAAACATTACAAACCATACAAAACTCACTGAATTTTCGTTCCATACTTTGTCAC
>JAUMHB010090972.1:0-11117 GCA_032359685.1 Pittosporum tobira
GCACCTTCGAAAAAGCAAGTCATGCTCACTGGAAGTAGGAACAGTAATTCGACAAAATTTTTCACGATGATTCAAGTCATGCTCACTGGAAGTACAAAATGAGGATATACCAAAGACGACATTTAGAACTCTCTATGGAATTTCTTGTAATGTCTTTTGGTCTAACAAATGCTCCAGTTGCATTTATGGACATAATGAACTGAACATTTAAACCGTATTTGGATAAATTTATCATAGTGTTCATAGATGACATCTTGGTCTATTCCAAGACAAAGGAAGAGCATGCTGAACATTTGAGAATAGAAATTATATGCGAATCTCCAAATATGAGTTCTGGCTAGAGCGGGTATAATTTTTTGGACACGTAGTTGACAAAGATGGTATTTCGGTGGATCTCGCTAAAGTGGAGGCAGTTATTCAATGGCCACAACCGAAAACCCCGACTGAAGTGAGAAGTTTGTTAGGGTTGGCGGGTTATTACAGAAGATTCATTCAAGATTTTTCTAAGATAGCCACCCCCTTGACTAATTTAACTCGAAAACTAACTAAATTCGAGTGGATCCCAAATATGAGCAAAGTTTTCAAGAACTGAAGAAGAGGTTGACCATAGCCCCAGTGTTAACTTTGCCAGATAATACTGGAGGATTTGTGGTATACAGTGATGCTTCATTAAAGGGTCTTGGTTGTGTGCTAATGCAACATGGGAAAGTGATAGCTTATGTATCTCGGCAGTTGAAGGAGTATGAAAGGAAATATCTTGCGCATGATTTGGAATTAGCCACGGTTGTTTTTACGTTGAAGATATGATGACATTATCTTTACGGGGAACAATGTGAAATTTATACTGATCATAAAAGATTGAAATATATTTTCACCCAGAAAGAATTGAACATGCGACAAAGGAGATGGGTGGAGCTGATAAAGGATTATGATTGTAAAATTAACTATCACCCAGGAAAAGCTAACGTAATAGCTGATGCCTTGAGTCGAAATGAAAGATTAAATTTGGTGTTAGCACAAGAGGAGTTGAGAAGGGATTTTGAAAAGTTGCAAATTGAAGTAGTACTCCCGAAAAAGGAATCAGAGATACTTAACACAATTAGTGTGAAACCCATGTTAATCGATCGAATTAAGGAATTGCAAGGGATGTATAAAGATGAAAATGAATGATTGATGAAGAAAGAAAATGGTAGGTACCAATTGGACAACATGGGAACATTACAATTTGAAGGACGAATGTGGATTCCCCAAGATGAAGAATTAAGATGGGAAATTCTGCAAGAAGCTCATAACTCTAGATTCTCAATACACCCAGGTGAGACTAAGATGTACCACGATATTCGTGAACACTTTTGGTGGCCAGGAATGAAGTCAAATATAGCAATTTGGGTGAAACAATGTCCAACCTGTAAAGTAGTAAAAGCGGAGCACCAAAAACCTAGTGGTCTACTACAACCTCTAGAGATTCCACAGTGGAAGTGGGAGAATGTTACTATGGATTTTGTAATTAGATTGCCAACTACATCGTAGGGATGCAATGTGATATGAGTAATAGTTGATCGACTAACCAACCCATTTCCTACCAATCAAAGAAACATATCGAATGGAGCAGCTGGTTAAGTTATATATTAAGGAAATTGAAAGCAGACACGACGTACCCGTATATATTGTTTCTAATCGTGATGCGAGATTTACTTCGCAATTTTGGAATTGTTTCCAAGAATACCTAGGAACACGATTGGATATGAGTACGGCATATCATCCCCAAACGGATGGGCAGAGCGAACGGACCATTCAAACTTTAGAAGATATGTTACGAGCTTGTGCTATTGATTTCAAAGGAAACTAGGATGATCATCTACCACTTATTGAGTTCGCCTACAATAATAATTACCATACCAGTACTGGTATGGCACCATTCGAAGCTTTATACAAACACAAATGTCGCACATGATTTTACTGGAATGAAATAGGACAACGGTAGTTGGAAGGGACCGAGTTAGTTCAAGAAATTGATAACGCGATTAGAGTTATTCGCGCAAGAATGAAACCAGCCCATGATCGACAAAAACAATACGCTGATAGTTATCGAAAGGATCGAATCTTAGAAGTAGGTGACTACGCATTGCTCAAAGTATCGCCTTGGAAAGATGTGCTGCGATTTGGAAAGAAAGGGAAGTTAACTCCTTGATTTATTGGACCTTTCGAAATATTACGAAAGATTGGGCCAATTGCATATGAACTTGCCCTACCCCCAGCGTTAGAACAAGTGCATAATATGTTCCATATATCATCGCTTCGTAAGTATCATCCCGACTTCAAACGAGTGATTGCCTACGGACCAATAATGGTCAATGACGACTTAATGTATGAGGAAGTTCTTGTTCAAATTGTGGATCTTTAAGTAAAGAGGTTATGCAACAAAGAAATTCCCTCTGTCAAGGTCATATGGCGTAATCATGACGTAGAAGAAGCTATGTGGGAATTAGAAAACGAAATGAAATGAAAGTACCCCCATCTATTTGATGAGTGAATTTCAGGGATGAAATTCTTTTAAGGGGGGGAGGATGTGAAACTCCAGAATTTGTAATGTTTAATTAGATTAAAAATTAATGTATAATATTTAGTATTTGATTATAGTTGAATTCGTTGCAAGAAATTCCCGTAATTGTATACGAAATTAGCTAGTTTTGCGAATTCCCTTAATTGTTAAATCTTAAGATGGAAGGATACAAGTAAAGCGTAATTAGAGCACCCCACATATGGGTCAAAATCCGGCCATAGTAGGAAAAATTATGCCATAGCCGAAATTCCAAGACAAGAAACAAGAAAAAGAAAATGTAAATAAGACAAAAGAGATGAGGTAAGCAAGGGTGATGCAAGCAAGATGATGTCACCCAAGTGACATCACCATGATGAGGTAAGCCATGATGTCACCAATATGACATCACTAGGATGATGTCACCTAGGCCAAGCGTCTAGTTCTTGTGGTGGTTACTTGGCCAACCATAAAGTAATAACTTGTCAACCAAAGGAATGGACCACTTAGCAAAGCTATGGACCAATACTCCTACCAACCAAGATTTAACCAATGGACCACATCAAGGCCTTGTTGGCCGAACCTCATGGACTCCCAAGCCCCCACAAAATTCGGCCAAGGGAAATAAAGGGGAGTAAAAGCCTCTTTTTCAATACTTAGCCACTTTTAAGCATCAAAAAGCCAAGAAAACATAAGTAACCTCTTCTCTCTCTAAAATTTCGGATCTCTCCTCTTAGCAAAGCAAAATCTGAGTTTCTTGTCTTAAGGATGGTGATTGATAATCACAATGTACTTTAATGATCATAGCAACCAAGATTAACCAAGGAAATCAAGTAAAAACACTTACAAATCTTTGGAATTTCAAGAACATTAAAGGTAATCTACTTGATCTACACTTGAATACCTTATTGGTTAAGCTTAATATTGATGATTCTAATCTTGAATATGTATTTTAAATGATAATATAGTTTGGTTAATGATTGAAAGTTGATGGAGGATGGGAACCATATTTATATGGTTAAAGGAGGTTGTGGGTTCTTTGTTGCTAGATAATGGTTATTACATGAGATTAGTATTTATATCATGGAGTATATACCTATTTTAGGCTACACTTAGTGTTAAATGATGGTTAAAGAAGTGATAGTTTGCTAAAAGTTGATTTAAGTACAAGGAGTCCATGCATGTGCTTAAAATAAGATTTTGAGCACTTATGCATTCATGCTTGAAACCCTGATTTTATGAGCTTACGAAGTGAATTTCATGATATTTTTATTTTTTGTTATATATATAATAACTTATGGAAGTATTAAAACATGCAAAAGAAGTTTTTGTAAAATTTGCAATTTTGGAAGTTTAGGCACTGCAGTCTAATTTCGGATTTTATAGGAACTTATAGATAAGTCAGATAGACTCCAAATGTTTATTGAAAGTACCTTAATAAGTTAATATATTACCCTAAAAATTTCGTGAATTTTGGAGTTCGTTTGATATTTTAATAAAATGCTCAATTGGGATTGCTGTAAACTATGCAGAAACAGGGGAGGGCAGCATACCACCTAATTTTGAACTTCTATAACTTTTTAATTATAAATCCAATTTAAATTATTCCAAAGCTCAATTATATCCCTTGAAGTCTAGTTTTCATAAAGATAAAGTATGGTGACATTGGACTTACAAGAATCAAGTTATTACTGTTTAAGTCCAGGTAATACAGAAAATGTAACATTAATTTCAATAATGTTTAAAAAGTAATATAAAATAATATGTTAATCAATAAATCATAAAAAAATTTCCGTATATACCTGGACCAGTTTATATTAATTTTACCAAATAATTTATAATTTAAAATTCTTATGCTATATTTATAAATTGTCTTAACAAACTGCGGCAGATTTTTGAAATTTCTAGAAAAACGTAATATGTTACCAAATTTTGAGAACTCATAACTTTTTCATTATAACTCGGAATTGAGTTATTCTTGAGCCTATTTCAAGCTTAAGAAACAGAGAATTTATTCAAGTTGATCAAAATTCTGAGAGGGTTTCCTAACATGAATTGATTGTTTATGAACTCATCGGACTCCTTGGACTTAAAATAAGCATCTAGGAAAGGAAGGTATCACCTAGAAGCAATAGGTCTAATTAACATTAAAGTTCTAATGTAAGGATAGTCGCGATATTAGGTTTTCAAATCTTAACCAAGGAAGGGTATAGTTCTAGTTAATATTGCTCGGAGCATTTTAAGGCAAGTATTCTTACTCGCCCCACTTTTACGTGTAATTTCATTGATTTTATTGCACGTAATGTTTATTATCATGAATGCATAAGTTTAATCCTTGTGTATATGAGATTATGTGTATACTTGAATGTTGTACACTTTATGCCATTAATATAATGTAGCATGAATCGTCAAGTGAAGGAGTTCGAGTATGTCATGTGAAAGTTATGACCGGTATATCCGGTTTACTATGGATCTAGTATCCATGTTTGCATTGCGCACATACACTGGTTATGTATGCTCGGTCCGGACTACGTAGGATTGGGTAAGTTATGTTTTCACTCGTTTAAGACGGGTGACCCCATGTGAAGGTAAAGTGCATGCTCATTTCTTTTTCTAATTGTTGCACGATTTACATATTGCTCGTAGATCATGATAGTGTTATGGAATTTATTTATGAGATTCATGGGTTCCATGTGTGTAATGTCTCAAGATATATCATTTTAAGCCAATTTGATATATGCTTATTAGCTTTGAGAGTATAATGATTGCTTAGCTTATTTCGCTCGTGATTTATTTTATGTGCAATGTTTATAGTTAATGAGACGTCAGGAAAGGACCACGAGGCCTAAGTGTGTAAGCTTTAAAAAGGTAGACTTCGGGGATTTGCTCAACCTCTTTTGGATGGACTTTTACATTTGGATGTAATTATGTTTAAATTCCCGATGTTGGTCTGTAATAACTTAGTATTATATTATGTGGGTGAATGTATGTAAAGCAGGGGATGTGGGCATATGGGCCGTCACATATAAGGACCAAGAATGACTTAATTAGACAAGATAAAATATGGAAATGGAAGGGTACGTTGTATTTCATTAACACCTCAAGTAATGGATATAAGCGGAGGTTTGGGTTGTTACAAAGGTGATGATTTAGTGTATGTTTAACTTAAAAGATGATGAATTTGTTGAAGTGTATAGTAAGAACATGCTTAGTTTGGTGCTTAAATTGATAAATTTTATGAAAGAAGTAAGGTTTAACATGTGATGTTTGAATTGTGCTTTAGTTGGTTATATTGAGTATCATATCTAATTAAAACTTATGAACTTACGATGCATGAAATAGAAGGTTTAAGGTAGTATTTTGAGGTTATGAAAGAAGGATTTGATAAGTGTTAAGTTTATTGGAAGTAAAAGAACCAAAGTAGGATATGGTAAATATTTGGATGTCAAAGCAGTCCCTATTTAAAAATTTATATAAAATAATATGTTTGTGAGTAATGTTCAAAACTTTTTGTGAGCTTAGTGAAATTGATAAGAAACATATCTCCAGAAGGTTTCTTGAAAAAAAAAAGGTCATTTACTATTTTTAGAAAATTCTAGAAATGTCATGCAAAAGCATTCTGGAAAATCTGGAAAATTTGAATTTTTAGCCAACTTTGAAAATACGGAAAAAAATAGCTTATAAGGTGAAAGTTGATGAGCATTTTTAAACTTGGACAAGTATATTGTATTTAAAAAAAAGAATGACTCCATTTGAGATAATTTGTCATTTTCTAAAAAATCCCAAAGTTGACTGCAAGAGGTTATTGCGTAGTCGAATTATTTGCAGAATTTTTAACTTTGAAAAGTTGTGTCTTTTTCATACTAATTCGTAATTGAGTTATTCTTGAGCCTATACGAAGCTCTGTAAGTGTAGAATGTAAGAAAGTTAAGTTTGTAGATAAACGAATTTTCTAATAAAAATTCATACATATGTGAGTACCACTAGTGCAGTAAGTTAGAAATGGCCAACGAGGTTATGAGGTTCAAAACTTGAATGATGTACTAAAATGAGACGTTTATATACATAGAAATATTTTTTTAAGGTTTAGAAAGGCTCTAGATGTGATGAGAGCGAGAATGGAGGAAAAGAAGTAAGCAGAGACGAAAACGAAAAAGTAGACGGGAATGTGAACGAATGATAACCGACGAAGCACGGTTGGAAGTAAGTTTTAAGCGCGAGAAAGGCAAGTACAATTCTCAATAAAATTTTATTGTTATTTACACATATATATTTCAAATGATAAAATTGCATGCAATTTAAAATTTATTTGGGCATGCAAGAAGGTAAGTAAGTTCTTGAAATGGAGCATGAGTATTGCCACTTGGAGGTTTACCAGTTTAACCAATATTTCATAGGAGCGAGTCCTATGTCGCATGATGAATTTTCCTTGCAATTGCGTTGTGCACAAGCACTGGAGGTTTTAGTACTCGTTTGGTCTTAGCTATGTATTAAGGTTAGATGGGGAATTGAGGTAATTGGAGGTTAAGGTATGCTCACCTGTATGTTTTTAAATTATAGCATGATTTATTTGACTGTTTGTAAATTATGTTTTTACATTGAAAGTATGTTTATTTCAAAGGCTTGAATTTATTTTATTAAAGTTGAAAATATGCTTTAATATTTAAGAAGTTGTACTTGCTGAGTTTAATTGCTCACCCTTGCTATTATTGAATGTTTTACTTTCAATTGGATAGTATAATCCGAGAGGCAAGTACGAGAGAATTGGATGAAATGGACGCTGGGGATTTGTCTTGCCCGAGGTAGAAGCGCTGAAGGGAGTGGAGTATAATTAAATATTGTATATTATCTTGGAATATTTGTAATAATTATTCATTTTCGTTGCATTGTATCGGACCAGGGACAAAAGAGTATACCACGGGTAGAGATTTATTAAGAAATGGTTGTAATTGATTGTATGTTTGAAGGTCTGAGGAGTAGTTTGACGGCCGGTCTAGGAGTTTAGTATGTGTACGGAGACTGGAGCGTCATACATTATACAATGCTATAAAAACTCTCTACTCTCGGTATACTATAAGTAACAATTATTCTCTAAGCTACTCTTCCATATAGTTAATTCCAATTTCCTATGGTGCTATACTTATTCTCACGTCAGATGGCTACTACCATGGGGCAAATAGTGTGTTCTACTTTTTCAAGTTAGGATTCCGATGACATCAAACTGAATGAAAATGATTGATGATAGATGAAACAATGAGTTGTGTTGGTTGAACATTGGGAAAATGCTCGAGTTGGATTTAAGTTGGTTCGGGTAGTATCAACTGTAAACAAGTTAGGCCAAATAAATTTGATTTCTACACTAGCAACTGAACGAGTTTTTGGAGGAGCCTTTTGACTTTATAAATCCCAAACGTGCAAAGTCATGCCTACTAAACATGCACTAAATAATTTTTACTGAGTTTTAACAAGTTTTATAAATTCAAATATAAAAATTACGAAATTTATCCTGAATAAGAAGGAAAATGAGACTGAAAAGGAACGTGTAATTAGATATGCTAGTTAAACACCCACTTAAGTTTTTTCTTATATTTTTAAATAAAAGTGGAAAAAATAAAAATGAATGGTGAAAATTTAAATAACTAATAATTATTTTTAACATCATACCAAATGCACCCTTAACACTTCACTAAATAGTGGTTTCATAAAGATGCTCTCGCTTTATATGTAAGATATATCAGTAAATTTCAATTGATCCATTTGCCCTTTGAAGTTGGAACATGAAAGCAACTTCTTTAACAACAGATCCATTCTGTGTGCTTGGTTACAAAATAATTCTATGGACTCGACTCACTAGCTAGGGTAGCTAATTAAAGGTTCTTACTTGGGTGGTATCTGTCGATTAATGATAATACCATTTACTAAACAGTCATTAACAAACTAGGATCACACAACATTATATATCAAACAATTATATACTCCATTGGTTCTTAAAAAAGAGATTTCTTTCCAAATATATGACTCAATTCTGAGAATGCCAAAATTCAAAATTGATGTGATTCAATTATACGGTTGAAAACAACAAGTGCTTAAATTAGTAAAATATTTTTTGATAGTTTACAATATTTAAATTTGTACTAACTAAATTTGATGAATTTATGTAAATTTGAAATTTTAGATTTTAAGATTTGACTTTAGGTTTACGAAAAACTCTATTTTTTATTTTTTATTTTTGGAAATGGGGGAGTTATTCCCTCCGTTCTATGGACTTTTGAAAGTCAATTCACACATTTTGAATTTCAAAATTAACATGAATTTATTTAATTTTAGTCACACACTAGCGAATAGATATAGCAAAATGGATGACAACCCAATAGATAATCAAAAGCATCCAATGTTAAATGGATATTGATTGAAATTATTTAGAGAAGTTCATAAATTGATTAAGTTAAATTATTTTATAAATTAAGTGGATTTAATTGGATGGTTAGTAGTTGAACCAATTAACATATACATAATTATATGTGTAGCTATATGTGTGATTAAACACATGTAATCTATATGTGTAATTATGAATTTTGTAATTGAGAGAATACTAACTTAGCAAACTGAGTATTTAACAAATTGTTGTCATGTGGCATTTTTCTATAATCTATTTTATTTTTATTTTTCTTTTCTTCTTATTCCTACATTTTTAAGATTCAAACACAATCAGAATTATAAAATTTTTACACCATTAAATTCGTGATGTCGAGATATTTCCAACAAGTGGTAAAAATAATCTATGAAATTTAAGGTTGATAGTGGTTATGCATATCCATCGTTATCTATATATATCCAACCATTTATCAACCATGTAAAATTCAATCAATTTTAATCCAAATCCAAATATATCCAAATCCATTTATATTCATCTAAATCCATCCATTTGAAAGGCCTACCAGCGAATGTTAACTATCTAAAATATTTTAGTTAATAAAATATCTTTTTTTATAATGACATAATAAACCACTTAATTTTAAGAATTCGGAACAGATGGAGTACGTACCCAAATAGAATTTAAGCCCCACAATTCATCAGAATCGCTAGAAGCAATGAAGGTTTAATTTCACTGTCCCATTCGTAACTCACCATATCTCTATCCAAAACCAGTGACAAGTTATTAGATTTTTTAACAACGGATATTTTTTACTTAAAAAAAAAAAAAAAAAAAAAAAAAAAAAAAAAAAAAAAAAAAAAAAAAAAGCGGATATTTGCACCCAATATTAGGATTTTTCCAGTGCTGCTGCCATTCGCTCTTTATCGTTCAACTGTTTATTCAATGCAACCATACAACACCATCATTAGCATCCATATCAAAATATTCAAGATTAATGAAATGCATATAAAAATGAAAAGATTATGTTTCACTTTACATTGAATGCTAAATTAAGTAGTTTTATGGTGATAATAAGACTACAATGTCATCTAAACATGAGTGTAGTACACGTTTACGCACAATTTGTCAACCTAATGCACAAGCTAGGATCTTCCAAAAATACTGCCACATACTCAACTAGGTTTTTAAACGAGCCAAGATTATCGAGTCTGAGTTTTTAACAAGCCGAGGTCAAAATTTGTAATGAATATTCTGAAATATTTGTTGTTATCGAGTCCTTAACGAGCAAAACTTTAAACGAGATAAATTCGAATTTGACTCATTAAATTAAACGAGTATTTTAACGAACTCGAGCCGAGCCTTGAATAAGAATAAGAACAAAAAAAATTCCAAGATTGAGAATGAAAAGATCAACAACTTTTATAACACTACTTCAATATTTATTTAATTAGGGATATATAAAATATATAATTGTAGTGCCATAAATTCGGAGTTAAAAACTACAAAGTCGTTTAATTAACATAATTGATAAATTAATAGTAATTTAAAATATAATTGTTACTCCTTTGCAATTAAGATGGACAATTATGTTTCAATGTTGAGTTGAGATCATTTATAAAATAAAAGAAAAAAACATGGCTTCAGTGAACTCATAAAAAATATTCCAACTCATTAGATAAGACCCAATCAACCCGAACTCGGTAGGAAAATGCTAGGTTGACTCGGCGGAACTAAAAATATTTCTTCTCTTGTTCCTTTCTATATATATGTAGATTATTTCCAATCATGAATTCCATAGCTTTTAATTCAAAATATACAGGCTTCATGCTTGTGGAGATAAATGTTTTAATGGAAGGGAAAATAGAATATGTGGCATGCAACAATGACTTTTTTAAATGTTTTCTCAATAATCTAACCGTATAGATAATACAAACATCAAAAACTAAAGGATTTTACGATTTTTTAGAAAATTTGATAATGTATAACTCTTTTATTTAGAATCAAGAAATTAATAAATTTATGCCACTAAAACTAAAATATAAATATGATAAAATTTCAATACATAAAATAAAAGAGTTTTAGTTCATAAAACAACTTGAAAATTAATAGGTTCTCTCATTTTTTTTGTGAGAACCCGAATATTTCGAATGATTTAATAAATAAAATCTTCCTATTGTTATTTCTCTAGTTGAATTATTTTCG
>JAUMHB010090983.1:0-11117 GCA_032359685.1 Pittosporum tobira
TTATATATATGTTAGAGGTTTATGTTTAATAATTTATAATTAAAATATAGTTAAGTGATAATTTCGGTAAATGTGTTCATAATGAAAAGCATGTACACTTGAAAATAATGAAAAACCAAATTTATATATCATTAAGCGAATTACTATTTTGAAATTTATTTCATCATATAAGTTGAGTAGAGTGGTAAACTTACTTATAACCTATTGAAGTGACCAAAGTTCAAATCGTGACAATTACAATTAATTTTTTAAATAGAAAAAATGACCGAGTGACAAAAGTATATAAAAATGTCTAAATATTGAACCAAAATTATGTAGTTTGTGCTTTATATATATATATATATATATATATATATATATATATATATTGAAAAGAATGAATAAAATAGGTAAAGTATATAAATTAAAGAAATTAATTTTTTAAGATAGAGTATATTTTTTGACAAAATTATCTTTGTAAATGTATTTTATAATAATAAAGAGAAAAAAAAGTGTTTTAATGTGACATAAAGTGATGATAAGAAAAAATAATAAACTAAATTATTTTTTTAAGACGACAAAAAAAATATCTGCATTTATTTTTTTAAAAACAGAGGAAGTATTAGCTAATGTTGTTGGCGTTGTGTGACCTTGTCATAATTAATTTACTTTTATTATAACTTGAAGCACCAAAAAAAAAAAAAATGTGTCTTGTCTCTGCATAATTATCTTACTGCAACATCTGGAGAGATGTAACATTTCTAGTAGGTTGTCCAACTTATCATATTCAATTTTTACAGTTTAAACGTATTTTAAATTTTTTGTTAATGTTAGATTTAAATTATAAATTTAATTTTTAAAATTTATATTTATTTTATTAAATATAATTTTTTTGGTGTATTGAAACTTTATAATTTCTAAAACTCGTTGCTACAAAACAAGAGATTAACACTTTGTAAGTTTTTGTGTAAGAAAAAGAAAAGAAAAAAACATAAAAAATAAAAAATAGAAAATGTAAGAGTTTTCTTTTATTGTGTTTGTGAATTTTATGAAAGAAAATGCATAGATTACTATTTTATCATTTTACTAAAGTAGGGTTCTATCATAAATAGATGGTAATATAGAGAATACAATTAGACTTTTTTTTTTAAAATTATTTTCTTGCCAAATCTTCTCACTTTTGACAAGAAAATTTTGGCAAAAAAACTATCTTCTTTTTCTATCACTTTCATTTCTTTTATATTATCGAAAAACTCCCAAATAACATAAATGTTCACTTTTTTTTATCACATTCTAAACTGATGAACATAGTGTAATAGTTCAAAGAGGAATATTCGGCCATGCATGAAGCGGATCGAACAAAAAAGTTAAAGTGATCGTTTGATAGCAGCGTGTAGAGTTTGGAGATTTAAATGCACTAAAAAATAATTAAAATTAAATTTAAAAATTAAAATTTAAAATTAAAATTGAAATTTAATATATGCTTAAAATTAAATTTAAACTGTAAATTGTTAATGCTACTATCTAAGGTGCCCAAATGACCAAATCAGTTTCAGTGCAATGTAGCATGCTATTTATGTGCGGAGGGTGAGTGGATTTATGATCTCGTTACATAAACGCTGTACTTCTGGATTAGACTGGGCCCAAAAAACAAGTCGCGATGTTATGCAAATAAACGTGATGTAGCTGGCCCAGCTGGGTAAAATGTCTAAATCGAGACTTAATTGGCATGTTTATTTGTCGGAAGTTGTTGATAGAATTTATAATTATTTAAAAAAATAAATAATTTATTTTAGAGTATTTAATACGTATAATATATTGATACTAAGTTTTAAGTATTGTACGACATTATAATTAACAGAAAAATTAATTGGCGAAGAAGTGATTTTGTTTTCAGGTTTTTGTGAGTTATCAGTTTATTTAATAATTATTTATTTTATTTATAAATTGTTCCTGCTAATTATGGCAAATGATCATATTTTTCCTTAACCTATTTTTGGCATTATTTTTTTTTATAAATAAGTTTGCTTGAAAAAAAATACAAACGTATGTCAACTTATTAAATAAACTAACTTAAATTAAAATACTAAACAAGTTATAATTTAATTTTAAATAAACTGCAGCACACAGAACCCATATGCCATAATGATTAATATCAATTTTATTTATAGCATTTATTATCAATGTTTACAAAATTGCTGCACTTAATTAGTCATAAACAAGAAAATCTTTGTGTGTGTGTGTGTGTAAGAATTATTTTCTTAATATAACACACATGCGTTCACACATAACGATGTAATTATTAAAAAAAAAATGTTAATTGGAGTCAAAATTTTCTAATACACGGTAAAATTGTAATGGTTAAAAGTCTTTTTACCGTTAAAAGAAAAAGAAAAAAATAAATAAGTATGCACTATCTCATGCTATTATTGACCATTAAAAAAATACCCTATTGAGAAACTAGCAAACTAGTATACGTCTACCCAACGGTTGGCCCCAAAACGAACGTGGCTGCGTGACCCAATAAATACTAATAATATTAGGTTTACACATTTAGTATTTGAGGAAACCGAAGGGATAACTCACCACCATCTTATTCGGTGCACAGTTTCTAATATTGGATCATTTACGGGTCCTGTTTGTTTGAAATTAATTATAGTTTATTTTTAAAAGTTAATTATTTTAAAATTATTTATTTTTATTAATTTAAAAAAAAAATTATAAGTTAAATATAACATATACTGTCAACTTATTTGAAAAAGTTAGTCAATGGATATTTTTTTTAATTTCTAATTTATTTTAATTATAAAATAAATTTTAAACTGAGATTTTTCTTTTCTCCTTTTTTTTTTTTTTTTTGAACTTGGCACCTCTTTCTTTAACCCATCTCTGTCACCTCAACTCTTCTTTCTCGACCCTATCTTTTTTTCTCTTCTCCGTCAGTCTCGTCCACCCCGGTGTAGACTCATTGTAAATAGCTTCTTCGTTTTAATTATTTTTATTGAATAATCACTCTTAAACAAAACACGGACCCATCGTATCTCATCTTAAAGTTAGACTAGAGAAATGTTAAATTAAATTGAAAAAACACATAATTCTACGTAAAATCGTTATTTTTTCATAATTTTTGATTGAATTTGCAGTTGCTTCCTCCTATTAGAGTTTTTTTTTTTTTTTTTTGGAAGTCCATTTTTTCACCCTTATATGTAGATTATTATTTTGAGAAAATATTTTATCTCTGAATATTTTTCTCGTTCAATTATTATTTTGTTTGAAACGACAAAAAGAGATTAGAGTTAATTTGTCAAAGGGACGAGGTTTGAGATAGTAATTTGAGACAAAGAGAGGTTGGGTTGAAAGCAAAATGAGTATTCAATCTCAACAATACGACGTCATATCTGTAAATGCAGGACTGTGTTTGAACTCAAGTTGATGAGGGATCCAGTATATCCCGTTTCCTCTTAATATTTTGCCCTAGTCGATCATCATGTAATGAATCAATAAAATTGATAAATAAATTCTTTTTTTTTCCATACTAACAAAGAAAATATATCATAGCATTATCAAATCATTTAAAGTTTACTGCAAGATTAAAGGATCCAATAATTTAATACAATATATCATATGCTCTTGATATTCTAGATTAATTGCAACGTTTGATTTTTTACGAATTTTAAAAAATATATTTAATTATAAAAAAAAATTGTATAAATTGACTTTATAATATCATAGTTCGATAGTATAATACATACTAGTTAAAAAAGTGGACTATGTTTGAGTAGTATTTGAAATATTTTCAGATAATAGAATAATGGTTTAAGTAATAAATTATAATATTATAGTAATAATTAAATTGACGGGTCATACTTGATAAATAAGAATATGTTAAATAATTTATTTTATTAATTTTTTTTAAATAAAAATATTTTAATAATTTTAAAATAATTAAAAAAAAAATGTTACAATTAATCGGAAAAACTAAATAGATAGTTTCCTAAAACTTCTAGACGGATCAGTGAGATGTCGATCTGACATTAAAAAGTTGTTGCAGGGCGACCAACGAGTGGGTAAAGAGTATTAAAAATATCATAATCAGCCATAAATAATGTCTGCAAGCTCATGAGACCTTGTTCAATGCTACTTTCTAGAAAATTTATACAAAGTCCTAAATAGAAATAAACAGTTAGAGATCAATTTAAGAATGTTTAATTAAAAGTTTGATTTAAATTATTGACGAGTATAATATAAATATAATTTTAAATTCGATTAATTATTTAAATTTTATTAAATTATATTTTTCTATTGATATATTCAGTCTTACTCATTTGAAAACTACAAACTACTTTTGGTTCATATGTTTGATCCAATAACTAAACGAAAAATACGCAAACTTCATTTCAAGAACAAAAAATTATACGAAAAAATCTGAACACGTCAATACTCGATTCGACTCATTTACATCCCTAATTTTAAGTACGTGAGACAGTGTTCGCATGATCCTTCATGCATGCTGCTTTATATTATACTCTCTCTCGTTTTAAAATATAAAAATATTTTATTAAAAAATAAAAAACTTACTTATCTATTTGAGTCAAAATTTAGTACTGGCTAATTATATAAATTTAAAAAATAAACATGTGTACATGCTCACATAGTCATTGTTATTCCCATTGGCCTATGCTTCTACACTGCTACTATCCCGAAGTAAATGATCAATCCCAAAGTAAAATGATCAATGCTTAAATTTGATTTGCTCAAATTACGAATTGATAATTTAAATTTGGGTGTCTAAACCAAAACTTGAATAGCTAATTTTCATCTTATTTTTCTAGCTGGTTTTTCAGTACATTGTTAAATGAGCTAAGTTCCGGTAAATGCATGTTAGTTCAACACATGAGTGATAAATGAAGATAACATTTGTATAGGAAAATCCAGAAAATGAATGGGAAAAATGTAAAATAAAGAAACACCGACCACTAATAAAATTAGCCAAATGAAACAAATTATTTCAAACTAATGTGAGTTCAGTACAATCATCAGACAATTAGTTCACACACGAAGATATAGTTGGCTTATTAGGAGTTACTTGGTAAACTATATCAGCAATCCGTTGTAGTCTAGTTGGTCAGGATACTCGGCTCTCACCCGAGAGACCCGGGTTCAAGTCCCGGCAACGGAATTGTTTTTTGCATTTTTCACAAAAGCCTCTTGGTAGATGCTATCGATTTTCACAAAAGCTTCTTGGTAAAACCACATCTGGATATATATCTTATTTTGATGTGCCAGAATTAACATATTTGTCTTCCAAAATTCAAAATTAGAAGGGACTACCTAACAATGAAGGCTAACACGAAGGAAAGACTGGACAGACAGAAAGCAAAAGCAGTGAACTTTTCAAGCTAAAAGAGCAAAAAGGAAACATCGAACTGACAACAAATCAAAAAAAAATTCAATCGTGATCTTCCATTTTGGAAGTTCCATATGCCATGAAAAGAACATTATTTTCTGATAGGCAAAAGATTCTCTTGTTTGCCAAGAAAACAGATTTGCTTTCAAATATTTATGCATTTCCCTCCAAGTTAAACCACAATCAATTATACACAAGTTTAGGCTAACCCATCTCTTTATGATGCTTCTGCTGCATCTCCATTCCCATTCCTGAAGTATAAAATTATTGCACAACTTATCATGGAACTGTTTTGAGTGCCAAGTAAGGCTACAGTCATTACAGTGAGCGACTACTCACTTGGATGTTTGGGATGAATCAAGATGCATTGTAACTGGACCATCATTAACCAAATTGACCTTCATCATTGCTCCAAATATACCATCTGTATCAAACAATGGGAAAGAAGAAAAATAATAAATGGAAATTCAAACAACTGAGGATTTGTAAGAGTTCAATCTTTTTATTTTGTGGCCAAATTTGGTCCCAAGTATGGGGATTGAAACCAGCAATCTTGAGGTTACTCCTCAAGGACTCAGCCACTTCTCACACCCTTAGGTCTCTACAAGATTTCATGATGGAAATTCATTCACATGAAATTAGTAAAGATTTTTCCTCTCAATATAATACGTGTTGGATATATTAAATTGGTTATTATTAAAGGTGGGTTAGGGGAACATAGAACCCGACCTCAACCTTACTAAGAGTAGGTCACACTGGCTATTGGAGATATCTTCAACAAGATAATATGTTCTCCATTAAATCTCATACAAGATCAATCCCTGATCACCTATTAGAGGACAACTTTAGGTAGAGCTTGTTGGTACATTGGACAACTTTTGCATCCGACCAACACAAACTTTTAGATACTTTTGTTTTGATAAGTTAAAGAATAAGAAAATTACCTTTTCTTTTAATAAGATACCTTACAGAGAATAAGCTCATTAGTCTTGTCATACATAACTAAGGTAGTTTCCACGCTATTATCAGCCAAAATGACACCTTATCCAGCAATTTATGATTACAGAAAAAGCAGAGAAAGAAAAGTAGTTCAAAGACTACCACAGTTGTATATTTCAAAAGGTTTAGTTCCTACTGTTTCATCAAAAATTCAAGTAATCAACTATCGCCAAAGATTATTTGCAGTGAATAGAGTACTAGCACACTTTTCTAAAGGGGTGCTAAGGTTAAGCTATTGAGAACTCCATTTCTAACATTGCCAATCAGGAGGCAGAAAAAAGCATCGACAATCCTTAGTTATTATATCGTCTAAAGTTAAATTTGGATTAAAGAATTTCTTACCAGGAGTACTCATGTCTAGTTAGTTAAGCTTCTACTTAGTTTCGTGCCGTTGCACAATGATAAACTACATGCACAAAAAGCAAATTGCCAATTTCCAACAACAGATATACCTTCAGCTCTACAAATAAAAAAAAATTCCTTCAATTTTCCTGGTCCTACCCCAAAGAATTCAACTTGTTGCATGAAGAATAAAGCTTCTAATACAAAAAAGTACAAAAGCATCAGAATCCATAAGTCGTTAAAGAAACAAAATGAAGTTAAGGTACCTTTAACCGCTTCTACTCTGTAAGCTTTCTGAAACTTTTCGACTATAGAAGTATAAAAGGGTTTCGCTCTATCCGGCGACATTGCCACATGAAAATCCGGCTTGTTGCCCTTCAATATCCCATATAATGTAAATTGACTAACTGTACCACATAAACAGTCAGAAATCCCTATGCCACTCATTGCTTTTTCACAACGCATAATTTCAACTAAATAAAAGGCAAAAACTACAACGAAATCAAATCAAAATTAGTGATTCCCAATACCTAAAAGAACCTCAAAATTCCTTTGCATAACCTGCCAGCACACAAATAAAATTAACATAAAATCACTGCTTGAACAAAAGCTTTAAAAAAAATAAAATTGTAATAACCAATTTTGGTGCAAAAAGATAACACACATTAAGTCAACACTTTCATATCGGTTGAAATCATTTACTATCCATATTGCATTTTCAAAGATAGACTATCTCCTACCAAAATACAAGAGCATTATTGATTTTTAAAAAGTCAATTTTGAACATTTCCAAATTCAAATTATCATGAATTTATTTGAATTTGGGAAAAAAATATTTATCTTGTAACTAGTACTAGTAATATTTTGCGAGTAGTTCAAGATTTTCATAACTAAATTGACTATATTTAAATAAATTCGTATAATTTTAAATGTAAAAATGTAACACAAACAACTTCTCAAAAATCAATAAAGCACTAATTTTTCGAAACGCATCAAATATATAGAAAGATGAAGTCTTACATTTTGATCCCATGTTTTTCCTTTACTATCATTTGGGAACAATCTCATGTTCAACACTTTGCGACATCTGCCAAAAAAAAAAATTAAATCTTTAAGAATCTTCTCTATATACTCCCCGCATAAATGAATAAATGCATACATGTAGTCAGCATCAGAGTCACCATCGGAGCCGTGAAGGCCGATGAGGACGAGCAGGCCCGGCCCAATTGCTGATACCGTGCGCCCTTCCACCTGCAAATTGATATCGGGCGCGGGTAAATAGCATAACATAAAATTCCAAGAGACATAGGATTCATCTTGTTCCTGACCTCGACGCTTGCCGAGGCCACTCTTTGAACCACGGCCCTCATTGTTTTCGGGAGACTGCTTTGGACTCTAGTTGTTATTTTCTCGCTAGCCAAACAGAGCCTATCAAATTTACTTTCGTAGACCTTTTATGGGCCGTTTGGCATCGTGTGAAATTTACGGTGGAGTATCTCGCACTCCATCCGTGCCAAACTAAATATAATATTTATTTTTTTGAGATTTTTTAATATAATTATAAATTTTATTTTTAAAAAAATTTACTAAAATAAATTATTTAAATTATTTTTATTTTAACAAATATGATTTATCACTTTATTTATTATTTTAATATTATAGTCCACAATTTCAGTCACTATTTAAAATTATAATATTAATATTATATCCCACTACTTTAACTGTTATTTTATTATTTAAATTATATATAAAAAAATTAGACAATTTATTCATAATCAAATATATTTTTAAACTCTGTAAAAAATCAAATTGTTTCATTTAAATTGGGATGGAATGAGTACTAGTAAAAGATATCATTATTTTCAAGGGAAGAGTTCAAATTAATTAATTATATACTTAAAGATAATAAAAATTTTAGTTTTACATGGTGCATTTTTAATCATATTTATTTATTTATTTGGAAATTATTTAAATAAAATGAGTGGCCATCTTATACCAATATTTAGTTTTTAGTCCAGAGATAGATTGTAGTTGGAGAACTTTTCAATGAGAAAATCATTTCCCAAAAGAAACCTAACAGGACAATAAGAATAATTTTATTTTGCACCCACTAGTTATGACCAATGTTTCAGTTTGAGCTCCCATGTATTACATGTGTTAAGGTACCTACTAGAGTTTAAATTTTTATGTTAATACACATCACTTGAAAAAATCATCATATCTTTCAACGTGTTTTCACATGTGTATCTTAGGTGCTATATATAAGAAAAAAATTATCCAAAAAATATTTTTAAATAATTAATGTCAAAATTGAAGTTCTAAAAATATCATGATTATTAGGAATTGAGAGCTCAAATTTCTTATTTAGTAATTTTAAAAAATATTTTTAACAGTTAATCTCTTACTTATACAACATGTAAGATGTACATCTGAGAATGCATTGAAAAATTTGTCGATTTGTTTTCAAAGGGATGTACATTGATTATTGAGTTATTGACACAAAAATGTAACTCTAGAATAGCAAATTGACACATTTATAATATTGGGTGTAAACTAAAACATTAGATATATTAAGAGGTGCAGAGTGAAATTTACTCGAACAATTATACTTAAACCATTGAAAAGCTTCCTTTATTGAGTAAGAAAATTCCCTATAATTTAAGTTTTCAAATTCAAAACCTAACTAGTAAGTAATTCGAAGAGGAATTGAAATATTAGGAGACTTGAATAATGTGTCTTTAAGATGCGTCTGCATATAACTAATTATTAGTATGCAATTCAAGATACTGAAGGCCCTGGAAATGTTTGGTGTTCAGCCTGATACAGACAAGGAGAACAGGACTAGTAAATAATAAGTTATCACACTAAATAATAAGGTGTCCATGACAAACAATTTACAATTGAAACATTCACAAACTCACCCAAAGCCTCACCTGCAGTAGCATGTAAAACTAACTAATCTAATCCAAACAAAGATTGATAACAATCACAAACATTTAAAAAAAAAAAATAAAAAAAAATAAAAAAAAAAAACTGAAATAAAATGAAAACAAAATATGTAAGATATCTCAAATAATGTGAAAAATCAGAAGAAAAAAAAAATCATAACACATGCATACTGCAATCTTTCCTTTTCTCTCCATGTTTCCTACCCCTTTTCACACCTATAGATCCCATTTTCTCCATAGCTACCGAAAACGCTTGAAAAAACTTCTGTTTATCCTGTGCCAAAGCCTGAACCATAGGCCTAGTTCTTGAGTCCATAAATAGTTCCTGATCAGATGCTAGCAACCCCAATTTACCCTCCAAATTCTGATAATACAAGTTATCGAATAAAAAAGGTGTTGTAACATCAAACGGTGCCACAACATTAACCCCGCCACCAAACGGCGGGCATGACATTTTCAGGGCCTTGAGTAATCTTGGGTCAATTGCAGGGTCTGGCTTGTTAGTTCCCTTATAGTTATAGAGCCGACTCACAAAATGCTTACAGTGTGAAAAACCGATAGAATGTGCACCCGAGAGGACTACTAGATCATCGAGTGTTAGCCCTTTTGAGGCGAAGAGCTTGAGAAGCTGATCGACTGTGGAGTTTGCGCGTGGAAGATTGGATTGCACACTGGATGCCATTGATAATTTTCCATCCCATCTTCCTTTCTTCACTGGATAATATGGACCCCCGGCCTGCGACGAATGAAATTTTAAATCAAACAATCTCTTTAAGCATTTGTACATACATGTTTAATATAGATTTTGGTAACATTTATATTATGCGTTACAAATTGGAAGAGATTTCTGTTAGCAATTAAAAACGCAATCAAATTAATAGCAAAGAGAAGAATAATCACACAAACATAGAATTTACATGGTTCGTTCAATTTGTCTAATTTCACCATAAGCCCTAGATCACGCTTTGCACAACCGATGAAATCCCCTAGGCTTCAATACTACTCTCAGTGCCATTACTTCATCTTTAGTCAACTAGAGGGGAAAGGAAACTTTGACCTAATGCCAGTGTTGGGCAGAATATAATATCAAATATTATTTAGATTATTGTAAATTTGTTTTGCCTTGGAAACGAATGCCCATGAATATGAATTACTGTACGTCTTAACTATTCAAAGGAAATCTTGGATTGTAATGTAGACTCAAAACTAGTGTACAAACTAAGAAATGTCCTATAATATCTGGATGATAGTGTCAGAAATGATCAATTTTAGCAAATGACAAATGTTTCCTTTCAATCTTTCTACTTTAGAAACACCCGCAGGTGTTGATGACTACATAGCAATATATAAGCAAACAGCTATACGATGGTTAACGTTATGGAGCATGGGAGTTCGAGAACAACTTCTGTATAATTATTGAACCTTGTCTAAGCTAAAAAGTT
>JAUMHB010091005.1:0-11116 GCA_032359685.1 Pittosporum tobira
TGTGTGTGTGTGTTTTAGCAAATGTATTTCTGTCGACTTGTGTAGAAGAATCTGGTCAGAATATGGTGAATTATCGGGCACATCTACAGTTCATTTGATGGTTTTCTTGAAAATACATCTGAGATGTGAATCATGGTTTGATGGATCTATATATACTTGGCTTTTAAATTAGATTTTTGATAAGAATTTCCCGACCTCTGAAATTGCCGAAGAGAATAAAAAAGCAGAAATATTCCCTTTTGTGATTAATTACACATAATTTAAAATCAGTAATTAGATGGAATCTGGACCCGCAAAATTCTGTGTCAAAAATGCATAAGATTACCTACAACTTCTTGGCTTCCCTTCTCCAATGTTGTACATATCTGTTTGGGATTATGTTACAGGGTAAGATCTGAATCATGCAGTGGATCAAATTCCAAAGCTTGCAGGGAAAAGTTGCGGAGGGTTAGGCTAAATGACAAGTGTGCCTTCTGTCTCCCTATCTCTCTTATACACATTTACACTTAAACTTGGACATAATAAGTTTCGCATGCTGCATAGGTTCATGGAATTGGGTGCAATCCTCGAGCCTGGTAGGATCCCGAAGACAGATAAGGCAGCTATTTTGGTTGATGCTGTTCGAATGGTGACTCAGTTACATTCTGAATCCCAGAAGTTGAAGGACTCAAATTCGGATCTCCAGGACAAGATTAAAGAGCTCAAGGTTAGCGTCTTTGCTTCCTGCAATGTTTATATGAAATAAAATTTCATCCAGATTTTGTATACATTTTTGTTTCCCGCAATGTTGATCTGAAATAAACTTTCAGCCAGATTTTGTGTACATTTTTGTTTCAAAACCCATCTTGAAACAACGATGTCCCTTTATGATTGACTTTATTTTCATATTCCTGGTTGACTTTTCTAGAGTGAGAAGAATGAGATGCGTGAAGAAAAGCAGAGGCTAAAGGCAGAGAAAGATAAGTTGGAGAACCAACTAAAGACTATGAATACACTTCAGCCTACCTTCCTGCCTCCCCCACTTGCAATTCCTGCTGCATACGCTGCTCAGGGGCAGCCAGTTCCTGGCAACAAATACATGCCAATAATGAGTTACCCAGGAGTCTCCATGTGGCAGTTTATGCCCCCGGCCTCTGTTGATACCTCACAGGATCATGTGCTTCGCCCACCAGTTGCCTAACTTGGCAGCTGTGTTTTGCTCGATTGTTTTGTTTGTCTTGGCCTTCTAAAGCATTAGTTAATGTTTTACTGGAATTGGTGGTGGTTGTAAGACTTGTGATATGATGATATGTTGGAACTTCAATCAGTTTATTACACTGGTGATCACATGTATGTATACATTAATAAGTAAATCAGCAAGCTGATATTTCGTAGTGTCTGTTTGATGGCTTCTTATCCATCCTTTTCTTCTAA
This sequence comes from Pittosporum tobira, assembly GCA_032359685.1. Classification (NCBI taxonomy): domain Eukaryota; kingdom Viridiplantae; phylum Streptophyta; class Magnoliopsida; order Apiales; family Pittosporaceae; genus Pittosporum; species Pittosporum tobira. The sequence goes on from JAUMHB010091005.1 coordinate 1,414, forward strand.
CGGTCCGTTGGCTTGAGGTGGCTTGGGGTGGACTTCGAAAATTCAGCTTACTTAATATGGTTTGCATTGCGATTTTTGTCTATAAACAGGAGTATACATCCGGTTTGAATCATTGGTTAAGTCTTTGTCAATAGGCATAAATGTTTGAGGCCCATAAACGGCGCATTTTTTATTCCCGGTAGTGGTGCTATTTTTTTTTCTTTCTAGCTTTAACTTTTTACTGGTACTTATAGCGGAGCCGAATCCCTCTTTGTCCGTCCTCATATATCTAATCCGAGTTGTGTGGCTATCAAGTTTCCATGCAATCTTTCCTTCTTTTATCTTGCTCTCTTCTCAAACGACTTGCCCCTTTTAATTACCTCAATTTCCACAAAAATGGCTTCTGATTTCCTAACACTGCATCTCCAAACTATCAAAACCTCCAAGTGCAATCATTCATTTCATTTCCAGTTAACTAGAACTCCCTCCCCATCTTTTCCATTCCCCATACTTCATCATCACCATCATCAAGACTCCAATCTTTCTATATACCCATCAAAACCCATTCACAAATCCAAAATTCCTCCTCTCTCCCTCCATTGTAGTGCCTCTTCTCCCTCTCCTCCCACCTCCAAAGAAGAAGCAATACTCCAAGCCAAAACTTGCCTCTCCACCACCCTAGAAAAGCCCCTCAACAACCCCAAACTAGCCGGAAAACTCAAGAAACTCAAGCAACCAAGATTCCGGCTTGAAATTCCAGTGGCAGATGATGACTCTCCGGATTCTATATCTCAACTAGCTCTCCAGATTTTTGGAGACATGCCCATTAAACGAAAAGGGTCTGCAGTGAAGCTACTAATTGTTTGGCCAAACTCCACTTTAAAGGAAGCTGCCATTGAAGCCTTTGGGCAGGGCTCATTAAACTCGGTTGAACACAAGGATATTTCATCAGTTACCAATTGGGATAACAGAAATTTGAGCTCCGCTGATGTTGCAGTATTTTTTACGCCAGAAGCGTCACAAGTGTCAGTTATGAAAACAGTTACCGACAGGTTTTACCCCAAACCAGCGGTAATTTCCAATCCCAGATGGGGGTTTGATGAGGAGGCCAGTTTTGGTGAGCTGAGTGGTTTTGTGGGTTCATTTGAGGTGGTGTATTCATTTACTGGATTGGAGGTAAGAGGAATTTTGAGTAGGAGAAAAGGGGTGATTTTCAAGTGCGTCAGAGATGGGGTTTTGAGTGGCGAAAGATGGAGTGTGTTGGTTGAAGAAGAAGGTGAGTTGAAAGTGGTTTCGAGATTCAAGGGACGACCCTCTATTGCTGAAGTTGAGAATGTTCTGTATAATTTGATGGCTATCAATTCTCCGGTTACAAAGTCTGCAAAATTTATTAAAGATCTGGTGTCGAATGTAACCGGAAAAAAGTAGATGCAATTACAGGGCAACAATTTTTCTCTCAAATTAGCTCTACCACCATTCAGAAACTTATTTGTTCAATTCAGAAACTTATTTGTTCAAATTTGGGGAGTTGCTGGATTGACCTCTTCGGCACTTACACCTTTTTTTTTGAATTTTCTCCGTTGTTTTTGTAAAATTATTGCTTAATTTTGGTTACGTATTTTTCTTCTGAATATGTTTTCCGCTCTAGTACGAAAATGAAGAAAAGGGAATTCTGTTAACATAATTCTTACCACTGCACGCTCGGCATGGTTTTCACCCTGCACTTGCCTAACTTGTCTCGTTAAAGTGAGTGTTTTCACATGCTCAATTCGTTGTAACTTTATAAATTTATTATCCAACTTTCAACGAATCAATTTCAATTTTTTTAAAAAATAATTTAAAATATTTAAAATAATTAAATCTTTATTTTTTTAAAGAATAATTTGAAATATTTAAGAATATTGAATCTTTAATAAGCTGAACTGAATGAATTTATTATGAAACTCAAACCAAATTTTAAACGAATAAAATTCAAACTTTAAACGATAACTCACACACAAAAACGACAGAATCCCAAGAAGCAAGCACCCACACCTTTTAAATCAAAGCGTAGTTGTAGAGGTAAATTAACCCCCCAATAAAATGGCACATCACCAAAGAGTTGTGCGTTCAGGATGCGACTTACAAAGTACAAAGGGTATTCTGTATATGTTCTTAGTTTATTTACAAAGTCATCAAAAGATAGAACCCCAAAAAACATAGTATCCACAATTCTGCAGCAGTCAAAGCAACTATGCCTCAGAAGCTCTACTCTTCTTCTTCCCACCCACAATATCAACATTGTCAAGGAAAACCCAACAGAAACAAAGAATATCTTCACACCTGACACACACACACACAACCAAAATGCATTACTCAAAAACGCAACACAACTAAACAGGAAGAGAAATAGAAAAAAGGATTAAAGCAGCTAACTGAGTCAACTTTTAAATGAGATTTCAAGTAGACAAAACACTACCCCTACAATAAACAAAAAGAGACATTTCTTTTATAGATGATGGTACAAAACGACAGTGTCCTCAAGTTGTAACATCCCAATTGCACTATCATGCCATCACTACTAACTAAAAGCTCATACTTGAGGTTAAATATGGGACAAAATTATATCCTTAGTGTGCAAATGGGACACTGTGAAACAGAGGTATTACTATTTAAGAGTAAACCACAGATTTTTAACTACTTACCTCTAATCAGATTCATCATCTTCATCTTCAAAATGATTATCCATCTTTCGGCATTCCATGTCATTATTTACAAACTTTTGTTGTGTCTCCTTCACAGAGCTATCTCTATTATTTACAGGCTCGAGTCCAGGTTTTAATTTTGGGCCTCCATTAATATTTACAAGGCCCTCAATATTTACTACTGGCATTTGAAGACCATTCAATCCAGTCTTCACACTGCCATTTTGAAATTCACCAATTCTAACACCACCATCCATAGAATCGAGAGAGCCACAACTGCTCCTGGAGAATGAAGAACTATCCCTGTCCAATGTGTAACATTTTTCTCACGTAAACATACACTATTAAGTTAAAAATATGAAAAAGCAAGATTCCAGAACAAAACTGGCCCTACAAACATAACTATACAAATGGAAGATAAAGACCTAATGAGAAGATGTGTAACAAACCTTGCCAATTGGAACTTGGGCATTTTCAGATAGTCAAAAACTGGAACCAGATTTTTAGACCTAGCTTCAATCATGAGAGTTGGAATCCTCTCGATCTCAATTTCACCTCCTGGAGCATCGTTCTCATCTTTGATGCCATCTTTGATCATGGACTGAAAATATATCTGCCAAGAAGCAAAAAAGGATAGAAGACATAAAACTCATAATGCTACCAACGATACATAGAAAAACGGATAAGAAAACTCGCTGCATAAATAATACCTCAGATCTAGCCCACAATGGTGCCTGGGGTAAATGCATCTGCAGTTCGGCTTCAGAAATATGTACATGATGTCTTGCCTCAGGACTGATCCTCACTTTTCCAACTGTACCCTTCACCTTAGGAAACACCACATTTCCCTTTACCATTTCTTCAGGAAATACTTTACTGCTATCTGAGTTCCCATTTTCCCCAAAAATGTCTATATTGTCCTCTCGCTCTCTATGATGCTGTTTCTGAGAAATATTCCACTTCTGAATTGGTTCAACTACTAATCTGGCGTCACGTTCAGGAGCCAAATCATATGTGACGCTTACTCCAGAATCACCTGTGACACCATCTAGCCCAGAAGACATATGCAAAGCATATTGTGTCACACAACCAGGAGAAAATACCAGCAGGTGATACTTGGACTTCAAATAATGGGTACCCGTAGAAAAATCATTGTTCAAGCAGTTGTGGAAAGCTGAAGTAATAGGCCCACATATGGAACTTCTGCCTGTAGCAGCTGCCGCAGCACCACTCACAGTGCTTCTCCAACCATTATTTCCACTTCTTATTCTGCTAACAGCAGAAAGTGCAATTGGAGGACCTAATTCACAGAGCTTCTGTTGATTGAGCATCTGCAAACCAGAATTTTGTTGCCCAAAAGCTGTATGCTCCGTTGCAATACCAGATCCACTATTTTTAGTCGTAAAACAGGCATCAGAATATGGAAATTTAACTGTTCCCCCTGACGGAGATATGAAAAATAGATGGCCAGTCCCTCTCGATGAACTTATCATGATCCAGTGGCTGTCATCACTAAAACTGATATCTGGTATGACCTAAACATTATAAGATAATAATCAGTTTGCTCGTGTGTGGTGCAGATTAAGTAAATGGATGAATTAAGACATTGCTCTTACCGCATTCGTATATCCACGCTGTAGCCTATAAAGATGTACGTAAGTTGCACCCGAATCAGATCCTGACGAACCTCCAGAATGTTCAGGCATTATTCGAAAAACATTAATGTTATGACCCTGAACTGAAGCAGTCACCAACAGAGTCCCGCTAGGATCAAAGCATAAAGATGAAATAGGGCTTTTATGGGCTCTAAACTGGGCAATAACAGATTTTCCAACAACATCTCGGACAATAACCTGACATATAAAGAAGGAGAAGAGATAAGAGAAGAACTAGGCTTGATCATACTTCGAAACCAAGACCATATTAGTCATACAATCTCAAGATACAAACACGTGGAGAGTCTAAATTAGATTTGGTGCTTGTGCACAAGCGTGAGAGACGGAGAGAGAGAGAGAGAGATCCTATAAATTGTTTCCTCTGCACTATAGATAATAATCACTGCACTATATATAAAAGCATAATTGAGAAAGAAGGCTATATACCATTCCAACATTGTCTGCATCTGGCAAATGGCCATTACCAATTCCTCGGTCTTTCCACCCAGGAGTCTCTAATTGCAGAGAATTGTTGCCATCAGGTAACAGCTCAGAGTAGTACCTCGACAGCTTCTTATAACCCATGTCTCCTAGGGTCACAATTCCAGCAGCAAGTTGTTTGCTTGATTCCTTTGCATAATGTGCAACCAAGCTCCCATTTGAAGCAGGACTTGGGAAACTAGCAGCAGGAGTTACGTGCTGTGGATTGACACGCCCTGTGCTTAAGACTGCAATAGAAGGTCCACTATATGCGATCCACCTGGGACCCACTGCAAGGGGTCCCAAGCCGATACTTCCAGAAACAAGACCACTCGTAACTATAGGATTCGTGAGAATAGTATATTTCCTCTCTAATGTTGCAGCATCGAAACAGGATATCTGTAAAACACATCATTTCAGTCTCATACCCTGACAAGGCAAAATACACAGGAGTTTGACAGAGTTGATAAGCAAGTATACCTGAGCTGCTTGTAAAACAGCAACAACTCGAGGACTGCACCTTACCAAGTATACAATTGATCTAAATTTCAGGATATGCACATATGAGTGAGATTTCAAGGAATAAAACCAAACAACAGTGGGCAAAAATCCACCACTTAATTGATCATTGCAGTTTCTACTATTCCCTTTACGACGAAATGCAGGTCCATCCTGAGCATAACCACCTCCAGTAAACGATGCATCTGCACACAATGCCAACAATGGGCGTCCGTCTGCAAATCTGTCACTGGCCCACTTTGATGCTATTGGTTTTGTTAACATTTGCATAAATGATACAGGACCGTCATATCTCGAAATCAGTTCACACACATTATTTGCTTCTTCAACATCCCAAACCTGGAAACCGAACCTATATCCCAGTAACAGAACTCGGCGGTTGACCTCACCCTCATGTTCTAACTTGTCAAAACCAGCCCAGTACACCTAATTGCAGAAACATAAAAATGAAATAAGTCAAATCCCCGCCTCTAGGTTCTAGCTCTAAAATGCATACATTGAATTCATAAAGAAAAAAGTTCAATACATGTCTCACATTAAGAAACCTAAAGAGAGAAAAATTTAATGGCAATGCTGCAAAGTTTACGTATATGTTATCTGCTCAATAATTACTATTTGGAGGCACCAAACATGTATTTATCTAATTTTCAAATCACATATAGAAAAAGGATAATTCCAGCACTATGCACGACAGATTTTAAGAAGATGATCTAAGCCTCATATTTGTTTAAGATAAAAAATTATGGGCTTAGAGTGGACCTTCAACCGAAAAACGGCATCTACAAAAGAGTCCCCAGTACCAAAACAAGGACATGGTAATCCTACATAATTCATATAGTAATCCCTAATAACAGAAAACAACCTAACATAACCGACTGTCCGCAATATTGTCTTTGCAATCTAACAACTAGTCGTTTACTACTCAATTAAGCTAACATAACTAGCAATATTGTCGGATTGCTTGACTAAGCATGTGGCACGAAGTCCACATATGTATGAATTTAATTCTCAGCCATAAAGAAAGACGAAACAAATTTTAGCCGGCTTGCAAGCCTGATACGTAATGTTTGACCAATCAAATGAGTATGTGCTAAGTACTATCTAAGAAATTAGATAATCGACAACTCGACCAAACAGCATACAAGCACAAGGTTCCACCAGTAAACCAAACTGAAATGGACGCCTATAGAAAATCTAGCAACCAGCTACTCTATTGCTCATAATAAAACCCTGTTTTACGAACAATAATACACTTCAATATTTTTGTTCGAATATTTTTTTGGGTCTATTCAAAATTCCAAATGATTCCCATAAAACAATACTAAATACCCAACACACACGACAGAATCATCCCAAAACAAATGTCTACTTCTCCTTGCCCACTCAAATGCATAAGGAGCTGTTGCTTCACATAAATACATCACTTAGTTATATTGCCATCTTCAAATGATATCCATCAATTATGCAAAAAACTGAAACTTGCAATTTTAGTCAAACGCTGAGAAGCTGCATGCACTTGACAACGAGCCTTGAAGACTCGTAACTTTCATTTCTTGTGACTCATAATATCCTCCCAAATGAAACTGCTACACTTACAATATTCTCTTGACATACCATTTCCAAAATCTAACAATCATTGAATTATACCATTTCCAGAATCTAACAATCAGTCTCTTTTCTTTCTTTTAAATTGGTGTGTGCAAGAGAGTACAATTAAATTTAAAATACTAAATCTGACGGCATGCACAAACAGCTTACAGATAAACTAAACTTAGACCATCACAAAGATCTCTCACAATTAAAAGCTTCAATCTTTGCCCAACAAACTAATGCTTCAAAACAAAATCCATTCTTTAAAACTTAAAAGGTCACACCTGTTCATTAGAGGTCTCATTATCCCGGTCAACAATGGAAGAAGCAGCTGAAGCCGCTGACTTCACAACGGTCGAAGCACCAGACGAAACGATCCTGAAGTAACTCGAGAAAGACCGCAACGAATTCGACATCAGCCCATTGTTTCTCCCTGCCCTCGGCACAGCTCCCTGCATGCTCTGCTGCTCATCATTCCTCATCTCCAAACACAGTCTCAATCAATAAAAATATCAAGAGACCACAGAAACAGATTCTGATTCTCCAAACCCTCTCTACAGTGATCATAACCACAGCTTAAGCTTATTTAATAAGCACAGCCACACCTTTTATAAATGAAATAGCCCTAGCATCTTCCCACACCTCAACTCAAAGGTGTCTACTCCTCCTCCTTCCACCTCCAAAAACACCCAAAACGCCCCAACTAACCTTTCGAATCCAAACAAAAACCGCTTCAATTGTCTCCAGAAAACAACAAATTCGCCTCGCCAAAATTAATACATGTATGCAATTAATAATACATGTATCAAATCAAAATCAAACCAAAATTACAAAAACTACACACAAAGTTTAGTATGTACAGAAGCGATCAATTAAATAATAAAATAATTGAAAATTGAGTTTAATTGTTAGGAATTAGGGTTAAAAAACACCGATTAGTGATTTCCGCCTAAAGAGCGGGAGCAAATGATTAATTAGGGTAAATTATACACATGTAGAGCTATGTTTATGCATATTTATACATATACGTATAGAGAGAGAATGAGTAGATAATGGAGGAAGCGAGGAGAGAGAGAAGTAACAAAAGTCTGATTGTTTTATCTGTTTGTATTAATAGAGAGAGCTGGGTTGGGTTGGGTCGGGCTAAGTTGAACAGGGAAACCTCCCCACACGTTTTGTCTGCTGTCTTCCAACTTTTTCTATTGCCGTCTCGGTAAAACTGTAAAACGGTGAATCGACGCGGTAATTTTTTGGGTCTTTGCTTGGGGGGATGAATGATTCGTACCCTCGCGTGTACGTAATGTAGTATGTACTCGCTTCCTGTGGAAGCATTTGATTCGACGACGATGCACGTGTGTTGATAACAGCAAGCGCGTGTGATGTACTTTTGGATGTAAAGGACTATGATGTCAACTATGCAAGCACAGGGCGATGGAGTTTGACGATAGATGGGGATGTTCCACCGAGTTTTCTCTTTTGTTCTTTTTTTACTTTTTGCATTTCGAAAAGTTTTCTTCTTTTTTATTTTATTTTTTGGAAAACAATTGCAAAAAGTTAAAGAGTTATTGAAAATCTAAGGCTCAATTTGATAAAAAAAAAAATCTGTTTCAAAAATTATATTTTGAGAAAATAATTTCTGAGACAATGATTTATTTTTTGATGTTTGATAGTCAAGTTAAAAATGAGGATGAAAATATATTTTTATATTTGATTTTCAAAATAAATTTAAAAATTATGTTATTATAGATTAATATAAGTATATTTTGGCTTTTTAATAAAATAAAACTAACTTCTTATAATAAAAATTTAAATTTGTTTGTATGTATGTGAAAACTTAATAGTATGATCTAACAATAAGAATATTTATATTTTATTAGAAAAAAATTAATAAAATAATAATTTTGAAAATTTTTAAGAATAAAAAAATTTAAAATTTAGAAAATATATGTGTATATATAATTAAATATGAAAATATTGATTATGCATATATTGTGAAAATAAAAATAAATGTATTTATTTAAAAAATAAAATAAAATAAATAATAAGAGTAATTAAATAAAAGTGTTATAAAAAATGACAAAAAAATATAACACTCTGACCACTTTTAGAAAAATGATTTATAAATTTAAATTCGTAAGTCGTTTTTCTGAAATAACAAAGGACTTTCTGAAAAAATAATTTTTTGACTGAATTTTTCATGACATACCAAAAATTAAAAAATCTGAAAATATTTTAACTATAACAAACGGAGCCTAAGATTTGTTCTGGTCCAAGGTTCTACTTATGAAAGTGTTATAGGCACGTAATGTACTAATTTAATGGTCATAAGATATAAAAATAATAGAATATATTTTATATGATATATTGTAATATAAAACAAAAAATAATTTACAAAAAAATAATAAGCTATTATAGTTTTATTAAAAATATTATTCAAAATTGATGAGAATCTGACCAACTTAGGCTAAAAGGCGTCCGCAGAAAGAAGATAAGTAGCCTAGTTTACATGTTAATATTTGCTTCTAGTTTCAATTTGGCTGAAAGAGAGGAGTGAGATGAAGAAATGAACTTTTCTTTAAATAGATGGTCTTCCAAAATATTATTATTATATTAAAAATATTATCCAAAGTTAATGAGAATCTAACTAATTTAGGCTTAAAAAGCGTCCGCAGAAAGAAAAATTAAACAATCTGGCTAAAATTATGTCACTATTGTTTTTTGTGTGCTTTAAATATTTTAATCTAAAAGAATGTTCAGATAATTTCGAACACATTATCATGAGCTACTATCTTAACA
>JAUMHB010091016.1:0-11115 GCA_032359685.1 Pittosporum tobira
ATATATATACATAATATCAATTGTTTTAACTTAGAACTAATTAAATATTAAAAAAATTGCATAAAATATTACAATAATATTTTATAGTATATCAATAAACAATTGCGTCTAGCCCGGGTATATATATAAAGCACAAACCTTAAAATCTTTGCTTCAACATTTTGTTATAAATAGGACAAAAATACCCCTTAACTAGGGCCTAAATCAATTTACTCAATTTGTCTTTTTGATAATTATATCTTGACATTTATTAACATATAAATACACCTATCTATTTATGAGTCACATAATAATCTAATTAATTTATGACTGTATTTTAATTAAGTCACATAAATGATAATGACTTAAAATATACTAACACATTTAGTTTCTCATCTCATAGTCTTCATATATTTTGATCATCTTCTTTTATATTCTTCGTTTGAATCATTTTGGACAAAGAAACATATTAGCTCCACATCATGAAAATTAGATATTTTAAAACAAAAGTATTTGTGAAATTAACATTTAATAGATATATTAATAAAAATTATTGTATTACATGTAAACATTCTAATTTTTACTTGTTTCATGATTTTGATATGTCAGTTTTTAAAATAAAGGAATAAACATCAAAATATAATTGCTGATGTTTTAGGATTTTAAAATAATTAAACAGTATGTTTTAAAGAAAAAAATTATATAAAACTTTTAACAAAAAAATATGTATGCTTAGTAAAAGATTTAAAATATTGAATATTTTAAAAAATGAGAATACAAAATATAAAATTTAATATAAATAAAAAATATACAAGAAACTTACCATTTAATATACCATAATTAATACAATAACAAAGTAATTAAATTTCAATATTTCAATAACAATTATAAAAATAAAAAATAAAAACACTTGCCATGTGTATTCAAGAGCAACGGACACATGATCTAATACTCTAAAAAGTAAAAAAGAGCATATATAGGTCTGTACTTTTATTTTGTTATAAGGAATATAAATACATATTTATTCATTCTTCTCTAACTGCCAAAATTATTGGTTAATAAGAAAAAAAATCTTAGGACACGTGCCGACCTAGCTATTTGGCTAATCAGAAAAAAATTATTTTCTAGTGTCTCAAGTACTTCAGTGATCCGAAATTAAATATTTTAGTGGTAAAATATAATTTTTACCATACCTATAATTACGGGTTAATTGTAAAAAATAGTAAATAATATTTAAGGGAATCCAGGAAAGTGTTTTACTGTCCTTACGTCATAAGTTGACTAGTTTATAATTTTTGGTAGTATATGATAAAGTTTGGCATATTTGTTCTATTATTTTAGATATAATGCTCTCTATTTTTTAATATTTACAGAAATTAATTATATGAATAATTTTTTAATTATTTTGTAAATATTTTCGGATATTAATTTATCTCATAGACATGACTTATACCTAGTAGGAGGAATTAAGGAATAGTAATTGAATTTAATCCTAAATTCATTTAGTTTCTGATTAATAAATTAAATTAAATTAATTCTATATTAATGTAAATTGTAATTCCCTAGCATATAGAAAAGTGTCCTTTTGGCATTTATTTTGACTTTTGTTTCATTTTTTGTTGCTAATTTGCATTATACGGCAAAGAAATATTTTTATAGTATTGTATAATCGATTAGGAAATCTCATCTGCTTCTCGAAATTGTAAACCAATATTTCTAGAGTTCAATCATATTATTAAGAGATAGATGTCTTGTATATAATTTGACTAGAGTTAGATCAAATAATGGTGTTCGAAGTTGTAATTATCATGTTCACTATTGCGCGGATTACATTACTTATCGTTTGTATCTTAGTGATGATAAATTTACTCATCAAAACATATGTAGTTACTATAGAGTGACAATGGCATCAAGTCGTAGATGACATTTCACATTAGGGATGAAGCATTTGGAGATTGCAATCATCTCAATGTATATATTTGTGATATTAATTCTCATAAATTTACGCTCGAATATGTAGATTTGGAGAATTATCCGTTTGTGTCTCATTATTTTTTATATTAATTTTATCATTAGAGATAAAAACAAGATCATAAACATTCGTATTACATGTCCATATTTCAAATTTGTTGTCAATAACCTTATTACTATTAGGGCATAACGAGGTTCGAGTACTGACGATTGGCGGACATTTACAAGCCACATTGATAGTCTCATAATTGTCAAGGCATTGCTGTATACCTACTTGCATAGATTGTCAAGACATTGATGTATACCTACTTGCATAGCTTGTAACCCATCGGAACCATTAAAAATAAAACAATGCTTAATGGTGGCGAAAATGACACGGCATCTATCAAACTAATAACCGAATAAATTATTAAACAAATAAAACTAGCTTACATGAATTAACATTGGCTAGAAAAATGGGACTATGATCTCACTGAAGCTGTCATCAGCTAACAAACCATGTCTCATGAAATATCCTCTCTGAGCTTCTTGCTTATATTTCTTCTACTCCGGTATAGCATTTCGATTGACACAATCACACCGAATCAACCTCTCAAAGACGGTGATATTTTAATTTCCAATGGAGAACATTTTGCACTTGGATTCTTTAGCCCAAACAATTCTAGCAGACGTTATGTCGGTATTTGGTACAACAAAATTTCAGAACCAACAGTAGTTTGGGTTGCCAACAGAGACAATCCGGTCAATGATACCTCGGGCGTTATGTCAGTAGACAGAAATGGAAACCTTGGTATATTTAATAATCAAACTCAAGAAGTTCCGGTTTGGTCAACAAATATCTCAACCACGGGCGTCCATAGCAACTACTCGGCTCAACTTTTGGAATCAGGAAATTTGGTGGTATTTCGAGGTGATGGGAATAAGGTTGTCGCATGGCAATGCTTTGATATTCCCACAGATACCTTTATTGCCAACATGAAACTTGGAGTGGACCGGAGGTCCGGTCTGAACCGGTACTTGACATCATGGAAGTCACGTGATGATCCGGGAAGCGGATCATATTCTTATAAGATTGACATAAATGGGTCGGTACCTCAGTTGTTCTTGTATAAAGATTCGGATCGGTATTGGCGGGGCGGGCCATGGGATGGGCTTGGATGGAGTGGTGTACCTGAAATGTCACAGGGTTACATATTTAAGGATAGCTATTTTGACAATCATAATGAGGTTGCAATGGTGTATGGTGTACTTAATTCCTCCGTCATCTCAAGAACGGTTTTGAACGAGTCAGAAGGGACAATTGAAAGACTAAATTGGCACGAGGGGGAACAAAAGTGGGTGGGGTTCTGGAAGGTACCGAAAGATCCGTGTGACAATTATGCTCATTGTGGTGCCTTTAGTAATTGTAACACTAACAATGCAAGTGAATTTGAGTGCAAGTGCCTTCCAGGGTTCGAGCCAAAGTCAGATCATAACTGGTACTTGAGGGATGGGGTCGATGGTTGTGTTAGGAAGCGGGCGGGTAAAGTTTGTAGAAATGGTGAGGGATTTGTGAAAGTGGCCAGAGTTAAGGTGCCTGACACTTCAACAGCACATGTGGACATGAGTTTGGATATTAAAGCGTGCCAAGAATTTTGCCTGAGGAACTGCTCATGTACCGGTTATACAAGTGCTGATGTGAGTAAAGGTGGAAATGGTTGTATCACTTGGTACGGAGAATTAATAGATGTAAGAGAATTCTCAATCGGGGGTCAAGATGTCTTTGTTCGTGTGGATGCCATTGAGTTGGGTATGTGATCCATCTTTTACTAGATTGGTATTAATCTTAGATAGATGTTGGTTGAATAAATGCAATTAACTTGGTGTCTACGGATACATAAGATAGGAAAGATTGAATTTTGGTAAATGGGTGATAGAAGCACTGTAAATTCATTAAAAATTGATAGATATTATATTCCGTTCTTTTGAAGAGGTTGCCAAAATTCATAAACATCATTTTGTATCATATTTTCGTATACAATTTTAGTCACCTTAATATTATTGGCTAGGGCCAGTACCGAGAAAATAGCAATGTGGGCATAAGCATCAACCACAATTGTTTGTGCCATAAAGAGTACTAGGTTATTAACCCATGTCAAACATATATTGTTATTTTTGTCATCTAAATTTTAACGATTTACATCAGTTGAAGAATTAAGATGGGTGTTCTATTTTTTTTTCTAAAATAAAATATAATTTTATGACATTAATAATAAGTTTTATTTTTTATTTTTTCGTGCTCAAAGTTTTTGCTAATTATATTCTACAATAACTATTATTTACAAGTTGTTTTCATAAAATACTTGTTTTTTTGTACGTTATTTGATTTAGTTTTCATCAATTCTTTTTCTAGATTACTATATATATATATATATATATATATATATATATTGATTTATAAGAGTTAGCAAATTTTATTAAGTGTACATATTAATATTTATAGATTGGTTGAGTTTTTTTTTTCACTTATATAATGAAATATAATAAACGGATAATATTTTATATTATGTTTGATTATTTGGCTGTGTTTTTAGAATAGAAAACAAAATGAATTATCATAATGGACTTGACATAATTCAAATGTTACATATTATACATGGCCCAATTACCGACTCGATAAAAAGACGAAAACACAGGACGAAATCTATGACAAAAATCTTCCCTTTTTGTCCTTATATATATATATATATATAGTAGATGTGCTTTAGAATGATCGACTTTTCATGTTTATAAGCTAACTGAGGAGCTTTCTTCTTTGCAGCTACATATTCAAAGAGATACAAGAGAGTACATAGCCACATAAAGGTGGTCGTTATCGTAGTTTCTGTTGCTGCACTTCTATTCATACTTACCATCGTGTTTTGGTTGGCAACGAAGAAGAAGAGAGGTGAGCAATTATATTAACCAAATACTGAGACTTCAAATTTTCGTTTCATTAATTGCAAAATCGATATTATTGATTCGATCAGAAATGTTTCCAGGGGAAGCTGAGAGAAGTCATCACAATCTTCCATTTAGTCCTAATAATATCTCTTCAAAGGGAGAACATATCAAGGAAAGAGGGACAAGTGCAAATGTGCATTTTTATTCTCTAACCACCATTATAGCTGCCACCGACAATTTCTCTTCGGCTAACAAAGTTGGAAAAGGTGGTTTTGGCTCTGTTTATAAGGTACACATTTAATTATTTTAAACATCTTCTAATTGAAAAATGAATAAACGAACCAATGGTTATTATAGGGCATACTACATAATGGACAAGAAATCGCGGTGAAAAGATTATCAAAAACTTCAGGACAAGGAATAGAAGAGTTCAGAAACGAAGTTACCCTGATAGCAAAACTCCAACACAAGAATCTTGTGAGACTTTTGGGATACTGCACTCAGAAAGAAGAGAAAATGTTAATTTATGAGTACTTGCCGAACAAGGGATTGGACTGCTTCATTTTTGGTGTGTCCTTTTACTGTCAAAGTTAACTTCACTACACCACATGAAGTCTTAAGGATACATGACGACATATGTGGTTTTGATCCAAGTGGCATAACTAGACATATGAAAATTTATGATGTTAGTATTGCTAAATGCCATAAATTAATTGATAATATCAATTAACTCAAACCACTTTTCGTTTTATCCCTTCTAGGACTACAACTTGTAAAATGAGATATTGTGGGAAACCAAATCAGTTATCTTAATCTCTATCTCACCTCCTGTCCCTATATAATAAACTAAAATTCTATATGATCGTTGCATTAAATTAGAACAAGAGATGGGACAAAGAGTGGGATAGCTAATTTGATTTCATCG
The DNA here is from genome assembly GCA_032359685.1 of Pittosporum tobira. Classification (NCBI taxonomy): domain Eukaryota; kingdom Viridiplantae; phylum Streptophyta; class Magnoliopsida; order Apiales; family Pittosporaceae; genus Pittosporum; species Pittosporum tobira. The sequence goes on from JAUMHB010091016.1 coordinate 5,798, forward strand.
TGTGGTATACGACATGTGGTACAAAGTATCATACTCTACATATATATGTACTACGTACTCTCATGCATTTATGGTTAGTTAATTATAGTTAACTCTTAAACTTATATCAGATAAAGAAAAGAATTCTATGATGGGTTGGAGAAAGCACTTTGATATTATATTGGGAATTGCTCGCGGGATGGTATATCTTCACCATGATTCAAGATTAAGAATCATTCACAGGGATCTAAAAGCTAGCAATGTTTTACTAGATACTTCCTTGAACCCAAAAATATCAGACTTTGGAATGGCTAGAATACTTGGAGGTGACCAAATGGAAGAAACTACAAAGCGAGTAGTAGGAACATAGTAAGTCTCACATCCACTTACACAAATTTAGAGACACAAATAGCACAAAACATTAACCTCATTTTGTTCTAATATTTCAGTGGTTATATGTCACCTGAGTATGCGATGGAAGGCATTTTCTCAATAAAATCTGATGTTTTTAGCTTTGGAATATTACTATTGGAGATCATCAGTGGGAGAAAGAATAGCAGTTATCATCAGGAAAGCTCCATAAATTTAATTGGACATGTAAGTAAATTAACACGTGCACACCACTATTATTATTCAAATTCTCAAATCCTTAACTTCGGAATTTGGCTCTTCTCTGTTATACATTCTTTTCAATTCCCTCTAATATATTATAAAACATATTTTTTAATAGTATTATTAAAATAAAAAATGATCACTTAATTTAGAATATTAAGTTGTATTACAACTCCAAACATGAAAGTAATCATACATTTTTTTACCATTTGATAAACATGTGCAATTTTCGTTCAATTTTCAATGGTTGAAAATTCATATCAATAATTAACAGTGAAAATATTTTTAACAATTCTAATTTTATTTATTTTTTTGAATTTAATCTTTATATCATAGATTATATATTAGCACATTTTGATAAATATAAATAAATATAAACACTAATCTATTGGAGGAAATTAAAGGTAAAATGTAATGCAGATGAGCCAAACCCTTAAATTCGTGATATCGACATTTCAATTCAAATGACTAGATTAATTTTTTAATGGGTCCCTGACATTTTATTGATCCCTTAAATATGATTTAATTATCATTTTATCTTGAAGGTTTGGGATCTATGGAGAGAAGGGAAAGCCTTGCGAATGGTTGATACATCATTGAGTGAATCATATGATCGTCACGATGATGAAATTTTGAGATGCATACATATTGGGCTCTTATGTGTGCAAGAATCTCCAAATGTTCGACCAACAATGTCAAAAGTAGCCTTTATGCTATCCAATGAAAAAACACTTCCCCCTCCAAGCCAGCCTGCATTTATGTTTAGAAAACCCAATGATCAGCCTCCCAAGTTGATTTCAATTAGCCCTGGAACCATTTCTGCTAATGAAGTGACATTGAGCAATATCGAAGCTCGCTAAGCCTCGCGATCTATATGAGATGCAATATGTACAACATTAGTTACTTTCCTTCTATACTTGTTCCTTGTAACGAACGGGATGAAATTATGGGCCTCTTTTCACAACAGCTGGCTATTTGTTGGACTCGAAGTGATTTTCAGCAAGGTAAATTCAGCATATTTGCGTGCATATAGAAAGAAGTCTGGAAGAGAATGGCAGGTTATTTATATTAAGCTTCGTTACTTCTGTTTATTTATAGCCCTTATTTCTAATTTAGGGATGCATAACAAGAAAAGACGAGCCCATGTATCATTTTAGCCCTAAGTTAGTGAAGACTGAGACTTTGGTCCCTAATTATCCAAATCAAAGAGCCCTAGCATGATAAACATCAGAAAAAGGGAAGAACTGGAGAGCCGACCTTATGTGAGGATTAGAGAGATTCTTTAGGCCTTTGAAATTATGAAGGCTAGAGTTGAGGAAGGATTCTTGTGTAGAAAGTGATAATAAGAGGGGAATACTTATAGCAAACTCATAAGAATTACCGATGCGTATTAGGTGACATGTGAGGAGGTGGCTCACCCTTATCAAAATTTAAACCTCTCCCTCACTTGACAAGGGGTTAAACTAAGAGAAAACAAGAGGAAACACCCTGCCCACTCTCTTACAAGGATTCTCCTTAGCTAGCCCCCTCTCTATTTTTCTCAATTCAATTTATCTTATGAATTTTGTTTCTCACCTTGTCAATTTGTATGAACTCTCAATTCAGCATTCTTTGTGTTAAATATTATTATGGTAATAGGTTTCTTATGGTAATAGGTTTCTTAGATTTCAAGTTGGATTAAAATTAGGTTACTTATTCTCCAAGTATGTTAAGCCTATATAAGGCCTTTCATGTAATCGTTATTTTATACATCTCAATTATATAATATATCATATTCTTCTATATGGTATCAGAGCTTTCATCGCAGGTTCTTCAAAAAAATCATAGCAGTAGAGCCTCCATCGAAGGTTCCCTTGCCGCCATCGTCGGCATCTTTATCCCTTAGAGGTTCCCTTGCCGCCATCGTCGGTATCTTTATACATAGTTTTACGTGGGGGTATGTTAAGATAAATGTCACATATTGAATATCTAATGAGATATGATCCAATTTATATACTTGAGAGGCCTCCCACTTATCACCAATTGGTTTTAAGTTGTGTGCCAAAATGAACATGTGAATGAGGATTCATACGGACTGCAACAATCAGTAACGGACAAGCAGAAATGGTTAGGCAAGAAATTTGGTGTCATGAATAGTAGTGGGCGGACCCGTGGCAGAATTTTGGGGTATAAAATGGGACTGCAGGGGACTAATTTCCTCAGCGGAATTTGGGTGCTGGTTGGCCTAAGATGACAACATGAAACATGGTCAGAAAGCTAGTAGGTTCTTGGTTAGACGACGACAGGTCGATTGGTAGAACAACAGTGGGTTATTGGCAATGACGTTAGCAAGAGCACGGGTAGTGGGTTAAAACGTCAAGGTGATTTTGGGTTTAGCCGAAGTTAGAAACTATCCGAGATGGGGGCGTTAAATAATTGTGGTGGGGTTGGTTTGTCACGGGACCATAAGTTGGCATGCCATTTGGGCACGTCATGGGTGTGCCAATGACACAACGTGTCAGCAACAACTAAAGCTAATGGTGGCATTATCTTGGCATGATGGAATTGGCACAATGTATGATGATTCGTAGGAATGAGAATCAGTAGCTTTGGCATGCCCAATAGTGCAACCAGTCAGCAGTACTGTTGCAGGCTTTCGACAAGACGTCGGCAGTAAATTATCAGAATGTCAGCATGCCTGTAAGTGTGCTATTGGCACACAACTGATACAAATGGCAGCATAGTAGTGTGGGCAGCAGCCAAAGTCAGTTGGAAGGAGATAGGGCTGTTAAATGAGCCGAACCGATCCTGTCAAGTTTGTCTCGTATGGTTAAATGAGTTTTTCTTTTCGAGTTTGAGTTTGGCTTATTTAACTTAAATGAGCCTCTTACAGAGTTTTTAATGAGTCGAGATCGAAGTTTTTGTGAAAAATTTGAAAATATTTACTATTATCGAGCTTTTATAGAGTTGAGCTTGAATTTAACTCTTTAAACCAAATGAGCTTCTTTTAACGACCTCGAGCCGAGCCTTAACTGAGCCAAGTTTGAGACTTAAACGAGCCCTTGGCTCGTTTAGTGTTGGAATTTACAAATTTTGACAACATTAATTGTTGTGTTTGTGATAAAATTAATGTTATAAATAATTAGAATTAATGGTTAATGTCAAAAAAGAATTTGTAGAGTTGCATGAGATGTTTCCAATTATCCAAGAATCATAAAATTTCATTAAATATTGAGAGAAATGGGAAATTTCAAAGTGGGCATGTTAGAGAATATGTATGAAGCATTTAATGAACATTAAATACTTGTCTCACATTGAATTAAAAATAAACTATTCATTAGTTTATAAGGGTGAATGTTACATAAGCTTTCAAGTAAGAAATAAATGGAATGCAATGCATGAAAAAATAAGGAAAGACAATAAGTTTTAAACAAATGCACTACCGGCAGTGCTGTGAGCGACTGGGGCTAGGGAGTCGGCGTCAAGAGTGCAATTGGCACTTTTAGGCACATTTCTCACGCTCGCATCGTTAGCTCAGTTTTGGTTTGGATTCAGTATGGTGCATTTGATTTCTTAGATAATCTGCATTACTAAGTTTGTTTTGGATTCAGTAGGGTGCATTTAATTACTTAGATAATCTGCATTACTAAGTTTGTTTTGGATTCAGTAGGGTGCATTTGACTTAGATAATCTGCATTACTAAGTTTGATTTGGATTCAGTAGGGTGCATTTGATTACTTAGATAATCTGAATTACTAAGTAATAAAAACAAACTTCTTTGGTGCTTATATTACTTAGATAATCTGCATTGCTACGCAATGGAAACAAACTTCTTTGGTTCCTATTTATCTTGAGATGCATTTCGCAGTTTAAATAGAAGACGAAACTTGTCTTAAGTAAAAAATGACTATCACTTGACTTAAACCATCAAATTAAAAATTTATTTACAATATTTTAAAATCAACACAAGTGTTTAATAGCAGTATTTCCAACAATTAGCACCTTTGGAAGGAGGTTAGCGGCAAGTTGGCAGCAGTTGGACAGCAGTTATGTTCAATTGTCTCCGACAGATTTTTGGCAGAGATTGCGACAAGGATTATTTGGGCAGATTTGGATAACAAATCATAAAGTTTTTGGATTTTCCATGGCAATCAAATATTGGCAATACGTGGTGGCATTTGATAGGGCCAGCACACCAAGTTGTTGGTGGTCATTAAATTCACATAGTAGCGTAAGTCATGGGATGCATGAATTGTGAAGGGTGGAAAACTTCATGTTTCTGGTCTGGGAGAGTGTGACGCATTATTCTGAGTTGGGAATAATTGGAGGGTAGCAATAAATCTGTAAACCTTTGCCATTTGTAGTACTCCTTGTATTTTTAGTGGAAATAAATATAAGTTTTAGTTTGTTGGAACATTTGTTATAATTCCGGTTTAAAAAATAGTACAACAATTTTTATAAAATAATATCCACCTGAATCGAGTGGTGCTCACTCTTTCCTTAAGACAATATTCGTCCCTTATATACTGCACAAGGTTGACAGCGAATTACCTCCTAAGATAAGACATGTCAGGAACTTAATCCTCATTAAATATTAAGTGCAGAATTAATATTTAATCAAACCATAATGAGAAAAAGAAGAAATTTAAAACATTAAATATTTCAAGTACTAGAAATATTTAAAGGGGTAAATCCACTCATATGTGAAATATGAGTTATTTGGATTGATTTTTTAGAATGAGGTCTAG
>JAUMHB010091027.1:0-30609 GCA_032359685.1 Pittosporum tobira
GCCCCTTATATACTGCACAAGGTTGACAGCGAATTGTCTCCCAAGATAAGACAGGTCAGGAACTTAATCCTCATTAAGTATTAAGTGCATAATTAATATTTAATCAAAACCATAATGAGAAAGAGAAGATATCATAAAATATTTCAAGTACTAGAAATATTTAAAAGAATGAATCCACTCATATGTGAAATATGAGTTTCTTGGATTGATTTTTTAGAATGAGGTCTAGCATTTTTATAGTCCCTCCACACCACTTTGAAGAGATATGAGTGAATAGGCACATCAATTCATATATAAAGAGACACATCCAAATTATGGGTTGCACCTATTCATTAAAAATCATGAATTAATAGTCATATATGAATGTACACATCTTTTAACTTCTAAAGATGTCTTGAATCATTACATATATTTACCATAAATTATACAATAAATATATAAATATATATTTATTAATTTTATATTATTGAGGATTTTGAAAATTTGTCATTAGAAGCCCATTCAGCAAGCAATAAGGCCTTAGTTAACATAGATATATTTGCTGGTGATTGGAATTTGGGCCATTTTAAGCAGGCTCAAGTTAAATTTGACCAATATTTTAAAGTTTTCGGCTTAGACCCAATTAATTTTAGGTGACAAGTAATTTTTTACCATCTAAATTAATTGTGTTTTAAGTTCTATTTATTTCCACGTAAATCTATTTAATCTTTGTTTAGGCACTGGACCACTGCATATTGATTTTTAGGACATTAAAATTAATGTTGAGTTTACAATTCTTTCAACTTTGATACTTGAGACAGTAAGAGAGAGTTTTTAAGATAAATCGGGGGTCTAATCGCTTGGACTTTATTGGAATTTAGGGGGTTCAAACTCCACCAATCTATTTGCTACAAAAATATGTTTTTAAGCTAATGACTGTTTTGATAGTGAAGTTGTCTATTTTAAGTATGACATTGCACTAAAGTCTCTGGTAATGGATTAATTTGCCATGAATGTGAATTCCAACATTAACGTGAACCATCTGCCTCATTATTGAGTTTTATTCAAAATTTCCACTTCTTTTTCTCAACGACATGCTCTCTTCACTACTATTTCTCTCTAGAAAATGGCGTCACATTATTTTCTTATAAAAATCATAAATATGGAAACTTGAAAATTATTACTATGCCCTTCTTGGGCATATCTTATTAGAAAACAACTTAAAATTTTTTGTTAACTTAAATAAATTATAAGTTGTGAAAACAAATATCTATTAACTAGGTTTTTCAAATAAACTGATAATATTATTGTACTCAACCTTTAACAATTTTAAAATCAATTAAAATAAACACTATTAAGAGAACTTATTTTTGAAAATAAGTTATAAACTAATAAAATAAGTTGTGCAAAACAGAATCTATTGTCACAACCTTAATGGTTCATGGAGCTTAGGCCACGCAGACGTTTATAGATGGCTTACATGGACTATTACATGACATTTATTTATTATTGCATTATTTTATTTAGAGAATTCTAGAAGGGGCATAACTGTAAATGTTTAGAAAATCTTTCTAGATCATAACATGTGCTAAATAAGTGTGAAGAGTATTCTAGATCCACAATCATAGCTATATGAAAACTTGAAAATTATTACTATGCCCTTCTTGGGCATATCTTATTAGAAAACAACTTAAAATTTTTTGTCAACTTAAATAAATTATAAGTTGTGAAAAAAAATATCTATTAACTAGGTTTTTCAAATAAACTGATAATATTATTGTACTCAACCTTTAACAATTTTAAAATCAATTAAAACGAACACTATTAAGATAACTTATTTTTGAAAATAAGTTATAAACTAATGAAAAAAATTGTGTAAAACGGAACCTATTATCACAGCCTTAATGGTTCATGGAGCTTAGGCCACGCAGACGTTTATAGATGGCTTACATGAACTATTACATGACATTTATTTATTATTGTATTATTTTATGTAGAGAATTCTAGAATGTGCATATCTGTAAATGTTTAGAAGATCTTTCTAGATCATAACATGTGCTAAATAAGTGTGAAGAGGATTCTAGATCCACAATCATAGCTAGATCCATAATCAGTACTAGATCCTCAATCACCTCCCCAAATTAGGGAGAAGGGAGACTATATAAGGGAACATTTCCTTCACTTGTAAAGGCATCCAAATTATTGTATTATCTCTTCTAGTAATAAAAGTTCTATTCGCCCCACTTGTTCTTGTATTGCTTCCTTGTTCTCTATTATTCAGGTTTTAGCTTACTCAGCTCCTTGAGCGTGCCAAAAAAGAGTCTAACGCTTCGTTTGTAAGTTTTTGGTGTAAAGAAAAGAAAAGAATGGAAAAGAAAAGAAAAAAAAGGTTATTTATTTTATTTTTTTATGTTTGTGAGTTTGTAATAGAAAACTGAACAACTTTTTTCTTGTGTTTGTGAGTTGAAAAGAAAATAAAAGAAAATATAGTATGTTACCATTTTGTGTAATATATGTGGAGTACATGACAAGTAAATTAATTTTGTATTATTAAGAAACGAAAGGTATTGTAGGTATTATAGAAAATTGGGGATGAACAATAACTTTTTTTGTCAAATTTGACAAGAAAACAAGGTGCAAAAAAACAACACGGATGAACAGTAGCTTTTCTTTCCTTTTCTTTTCTTTTTTACTGAGCAAAAACTCACAAACACGGATAAACAGTAACTTTTTTTGGTAAACAGTAACTTTTCTAAGGTGGATTTGACTCTTTGTAAGAGGCCAGTTGTTTATAAGGGATTTGAGGCCCCTTGATATGGAGAAAGGAGAGATTCTCCATCGACAAAAGATGCACCCAAGCCAAAAGAATACAATGGTAAACGAAACGCTTCTGCAATTGACAACTTCTTGTGGCACAAGGAATGCTACTTTGCGGCTTCTCATGTGGATGACGAATTTAAGGTGGATATTGCTTCTCTCTACCTTGTTGATGGTGCACTTGATTGGTGGCGTAGAAAATGGATAGAGATAGAAAAAGGGACTTGCAAGGTTGATACTTGGGATGATTTCAAAGTTGTGCTAAAGGAAAATTTTTATCCTGAGAATGTTGGTCATGAAGCTCGAAGGAGGATGAGAGAGCTTAACCATGACTGCTCCTTTCCCGAATATGTTCAAGAGTTCTCTAACTTCATGTTGTAGAGACAGTGCTCGGTAGGGAGACTTCAATGCAAGGCGAATGATTTATGTACGAGTAACTATGGTTATATCTATCTTTTCTTTTTCTTTCTTTAATTTTATTATGTTCTAATTTGCTTTGTGCTAAGATTAGATGGATCCTGCCCATGATTAATTAGATCTACCATTTTATCATGCTTTTATGAGTTTATTTTGTTGCGAGTTTTGTTTCATGTTTTTAATACTTCTAGATAACTGATCAATATTTAGATGAATTTTGTCACAAATTAAATTTAGCTAAAGATAGTCTAGGTTGTTTGTGTAGTTTCGGTAGTAACTATATCTAAACGAGTTGTGATGGTTAGTGAATTTGGGAATTTCCACAAAACTTAATTCTCTTTATATTATTTAAATTTCGCATGGAGACTGTAGAGTTGATAATTGAAGTAGGGGGCTATAACTAGAGATAGAGTAGTAACTAATTTAGGGAGATTCCACTATCACAACATAATAAATTTCATAACTTGCATGATAAACCAATTGATCTGATTATGAATGGGTAGGTGAAGTCAAAATCTTAGCACGCTTTCTTATTATTGGTTAAAACCCTAATTTTGTTTTGTAATTAGTTTAATTATATAAAAATCAAATATTTATTAATTGGTTAGATTAGAAAAGAATTATCTATGTTGTAAATAGTTAGTAAATTATAATTTCTTGTGGGATCGATATCTTTTATACTATAATTTGATTGGCGTACACTTGCACTGAATCTTGATCAAGCTTTTGGCACCGTTGCCAGAGAGTTGTTTAATTTTCTAATTATTATCATAATTGAAAATTCTTTGCTTAGACTAGCCTTTCTTTTTTCCATTTTACGCTTTTATTTAGTTTTTGCAGGTGTAGGTATTGGCATATTCAAGAAGCAAACATGTTTAACCGGAGACAGACGTTAGGAGGGTTAGTGGCCCTAGCAACATTGCAAACAGACATTGATGCATTAACAAATTGGGTTAATTATCAATCGCTCAATATTTCAAACATCCAGGGATTCTCTTGTGAGTTTTGCGGTGGCAACCATAGGAGCATTGATTGCCAGGTTGGTAACACTTTCGCTGCACCTTACGAAAATACTAATTATTTTGTTTCCAACTATGGCAGGAATCCAAACCAATTTGACATGACCAACCCCTATTCCAACACATATAATTTCGAATGGCAAAATCATCCTAATTTACAGTGGGGTGGTCACAATCAACCAGCTCCATGGGCACCACCAGTAGAGAGCTCGAATGCGCATCTAGAAAACATGATGAGGAAATAAACCAGACAATGTAGATGATAGGGGCAAATGTGGGACAACTAACTCAGACAATGCAGACAACGGAGGCGAATGTGGGGCAACTAGTCCATATAATGGAAGAAAACATCAAGAGCAATAATGCATGGTTTCAACAACATCAAGACGTCGTTAATAGGGATATTGAAAGGCAAAGTGAACAACTAGAGCAACAAAAGACCACAAGGCCATATGGTTCCTCACCTTGCGACACCGAGAAAAATTCAAGGGACCATATGAAAGCCATTATTTTGAGTGTGATAAAGAATTAAAAACACCAGTGGTCGAGGAAAAAGAAGAAGAGCCTATCCTAAATCCTTATACTCCTCCAATTCCATATCCAGAGAGACTTGTGCCAATGAAGAAGCTAGAAGCCGACTCAAAGAAAGAACAATTTTCATCCTCTCAAGCTAAAGAAGAAGAGCCTGTGCCGAATCCTTATACTCCACCTGTTCCATATCTCGAACGGCTTGTAAAGACGAAGAAGCCGATTGTTGAAATGCTATATAGTTCTTTACCAATGGAGAATACAAATGCCATCATGTTACAAAATGATGAAGAGCTTAAAGGGATAAAAGATAAAGAAGAAGAGAAGATTGAGGATAAAGAAGTACAGCTGACAAAAGCACAACCCTCATCTTCTCAAGCAAAAAAGGAGTTATCCCCGAATTCTCATACTTCGCTAATCTCATATCTAGGGTGACCGGTAAAGAAAAAAATGATCCTACTCAGTTCTCAAAGTTTGCCAAGGCTTTCAAGAAACTTCACATCAACTTACCATTAGTTGATATTCTTACCCAGATGCCGAGTTACACGAAGTTTGTCCCTGCAAACAAGAGAAAGTTATATGATGGAGAGACTGTAAAGCTAAACGGAGAATGTTCTGCAATCTTGCAGAACAAGTTACCACTAAAGCTAAAGGATCTAGGGAGTTTCACCATTCCCTATCAAATTGTGGATGTGCCATTTAGCAAGGCATTATGCGATACAAGAACAAACATTAATCTAATGCCATATCCGGTCTACATAAGGCTAGGAGTCGGAGAAAGCAAGGACACCACTGTATCCCTCCAACTCGCAGATAGATCTATCAAATGACCTAGGGGTATTGTGGAGAATATTTTAGTAAAAGTGGACAAGTTCGTATTCCCCACCGATATTATTGTACTCAAGATGGAAGAAGATTTTGAAGTGCCAATTATTTTGGAAAGACCTTTCCTAGTTACAGGAGGAGCTCTTATTGATGTACAAGAAGACAAGTTGGTACTGAGACTAGGGAAAGAAACTTTCAAAGTCCTGGACGTCATGAAGAACCCAAGTAAGCCGAAAGACGCGAGGAGGATCGATCCCATAGATAAGGAGGTGGAAGATATATTCAAACTCATAATTGTAAAGAATCCATTACTACCTACTATGGTTCAAAAAGTTAAAGAAAATCAATGCCTAGACAAAGAGGCAGTTACATTCTTATAGGCAAATAAGCTTTGGTGGGAATCACTGGAGCCTTGGCCACCTCCATCGTCATAACCAGGTGTGTTTGTTCCATTTCTCGCATTATTTGCTATCTTTGCTATACATTGGGGACAATGTATAATTTAAGCTTGGGGGAGAGGATGATTTGCATGTTGTTGTTTTGTATTTATTAGGTTGCTATAATTTATTTGTTTTTAGGTTTTATTATCTATTATTTATTTCTTTTATTTTATTAGATCTTTTTATTTAGACTTTTAAAAATAAATAAATATATATAAAAATATAAAAATAAATAAATAAATAAATATATAAATATATAAAAATATATATATATAAAATAGATGAAGTAATTTATTTGGTTTTGAAAATTGGCTTACGATATTCAAAGATGTTGTAATGTATGTTAAAGCTTGTGATCGATGCCAAAGGACGGGAAATATCTAAAAAAGAAACGAGATGCCCCTCAATAACATCCTGGAATGCGAATTGTTTGATGTATGGGGTGTCGATTTCATGGGCCTTTTTCCTCCATCATACGGGAATGCATACGTCCTTGTCGCTGTGGAATATGTATCTAAATGGGTGGAAGCAACTGCTCTCCCCACTTGCGAAGCGAAGAATGTGGTAAATTTTTGAAGAAGAATATATTTACCCGATTCGGTACACCACGCGCAATAATTAGTGATAATGGCACACATTTTATCAATAAACAGTTCGCATCACTATTACAGAAGTATGGCGTTACCCATCGAATTGCGGTTGCTTATCATCCGCAGACCAGTGGCCAAGTAGAAATATCCAATCGGGAACTCAAGGCTATCCTCGAGAAGATAATCAACTCCAACATAAAGGATTGGTCAACTAAGCTTGATGATGCACTATGGGCCTACAGAACTGCCTTCAAAATTCCTATCGGGATATCACCATTTAGGCTCGTGTACGGCAAGGCATATAATTTGTCGGTAGAACTTGAACATCGAGCATATGGGCCCTACGACTTCTCAATTTCGACTTGCAAGCAACAGGCGAGAAAAGGCTGCTCCAATTACATGAACTCGATGAACTCTGCCATGACTCCTACGAGAATTCGAGGATTTATAAAGAGAAGACGAAGAAGTGGCATGATCAGCACATCACGAGAAAGGAATTCAAGGTCGGTCAAAGAATTCTGCTATATAACTCCCGTCTTCGTCTCTTCCTAGGAAAGTTGAAGTCTCGGTGGAGCGGCCCTTTCATTGTCACAAAAGTGTTTCCCTATAGCACTGTCGAAATTACTAATGATAAAAAAGGAAACATTCAAAGTCAATGGTCAAAGATTGAATATATACTTCGGAGGAACTTTTGACTCCGTTAATGTTATCCTAACATTAACAGATCCTCATTAAAATCAGAAATCGGGAAAGTTAGGCTAGCAACTTTAAAACAAGCACTAAGTGGGATGCAACCCATGCTTTTTCTTTGATTCCTTTTTATGATATAATTTCAAAAAAAAAAAAATCCCACGGTCGGACCGTGGGAGAAGAAAAGGCAGATTCCATCATTTACCACGGTTAGACCATGGCACAAGCCATGACCGTGGGGAATAAACCAGCAATTGCCACTGTCTGGCCGTGGCATAAGCCATGGCCGTGGGAAAAGAAACAGCAACTGCCATGGTCTAACCGTGGCATAAGCCACGACCGTGGCAGATGAAATGGCCCATCTAGCTTCATCCACGAGCAGACCGTGGCAAGGGCTACGGCCGTGGGCGGATCCGACTTTAAAAGATTTTTTTCGCGCCTTTTCGACCGTTTCAAAATTCCCGGCTATTTCAAACAATTCGAACTCCAAAAATTCACTCCACCACACTGTAAACACATTACCTGCATAGATTTCATCAGATATTGACCCACTGTTACATCTAGCAACGTATTTCATGGCTCCAAAAAGACGAGTTGGAGGTGAATCATCCCGGGGGACGACCAGGCAACGAATAGACCCTTCACTACCACCGCAAAATCCATTTGGCATCATATTCCGCGACGATCAACAAGAACTCAGGTATAATGCTTTAGTTAATCGTCGAATGCTCAATACTCGTTACATGCATGAGCCGACTCTTGAGTTGTTAGGTTTGATGGGTGATGTTTTATGGTTATATGGTCGAGCTGAGTGGGATACATTTGTAAATCAAAAATATAACACGTACATTCAACTCACTTTAGAGTTTTTGAGTTCACTTGAGGCGGAGGTTTTACGGGGCCATCATGTGGCGGAGGGGCATATTTCATTTCGTATTTTTAATAATGAGCATGTGTTGACTTTTGCTGAGCTGAATTCTATTTATGGTTTTTCACTGGGGGGCACACGGCACATTGCTCCCGATTTGTTGGTACACGATTTTGGAGCGAGCTTACTAATGGGGCGGTGTTTAATTCTTCCAACCTTAAGGCCACTTCACTACGCAATCCTTGTTTCTGCTACATGCACAGATTCATGGCACATACAATATTTGGGCACAGGGACAGTGACGGGGTGGTGCGCCAGGATGAGTTATTTTTCTTATGGGCCATGACGACAGGCACTCTTTTTGACATTGGCTCCTTTATGATCCGTCATCTGCTAAAGGTTGGCAAATCAAGTCAGGGGGACATTGTGGTTGGTGGATTGATCACTCCGATCACCTTACACTTGGGATATGATGTCACCACCTTGGACCAGGCTACCGACAATTTTCGCATCGATATTGAGTCTTGTGTAATGATGAGGATGGTGGTTCGTCAGGGAGATCGCTACGTACTTCTTTTCAGGGGATCCGAGTACACTATGTTACTTCCTGATGCATGCACCTCAGTTCAGGACAAGGCTAATTAGAAGTATGATTTGGGGATTGACGATGAGGACACAGACTTTGATTTCGATGATGATATCTATCTGGACAGTCCCATGTCTCCTACCAAGGATGCAGGGCCTAGCCATTCCACGGGTCCTAGCCATTCTGCCGGCCCTAGCTTTTCCACAGCTCCTCCCGCCTCTGCTGCCCCATCTACCTTTGCCGGACTGCAGGCATCGATTCACGAGCTGCGCGCCAATCAGACTGTAATGCATGTCACCCAACAGGAGATGATGATTATGCTCTAGCAAATGCACCAGTGGCATCTCTCTTAAGGCCATTTCGGACCACCGCCATGATTTTGTGAGTTCTCATATTCTTCTTACATTGAGGACAATGCATGTTTTAAGCTTGGGGGAGTACTTCCTATCTGCTACGTGGGGTCGAATTTTTATAATCTAATTTTTATTTTTTTCGGTTTATTCATAATTTTCAAAAAAAAAATTGAAATAATTTATTTGGTTTTGAAAATTGTTTAGAACTAATGGTTTGTTTTTTTTTTAAATTAATGCTTAGGATTGTATGAGTCGGATTTTGTATAAGGAGTCAAAATTAATTTTTTGAATTTAAATTTAGTTTATCAAACATGATCTTTTATCGTATTTGAAGTTTAATAATCTTTAAATACTACTACCAGATCAGCTCTATTAATGACCACCCCATCCAAGTATTGGTTAGGGCTCAAGGCTCATCATTATCCTTAAAAAAATATGAGCTTTTTGATAGTATAAAATATAAATTTGAGTATTTAATATAAAATAGTCTAAACCTTTGCATTGTTCGGATTAAATGTAAATACTTATTAATGTGCTAAAAAATACTTAAGTCTTATGTTTTTGTTTATATATTTACATAAGTTCCACTAAAAAAACATATATGTATATAAGTTGTTAATATAATATGTTAGATTTTAGGATATATTAATAAAATTTTCAATATATAGGTTCAATTTACTTTTAAAAAGCAAAATTATTTGATATTAGCTTTAAAATATATAAGTTTTTGAAATAGTTTTTTAATTCTAATTTTTTTTTCTTAAGCATCAATATATTTTTTTAGTGCAAATTAACTAATACTTTTATATTATACAACGAGAAATTAATGGAAAACTTATAATAATGAATGAATCAAAATCTATTAGTCAATTCAATAAGCAAATTTCTTTCTTTTCTTTATGTGTAACAAACAAATGAGAAGAGCCTTTCATATGCAAATGAAGTTTTCTAAAATACCATCTATATTATATTTAACTTGTGAATTATTTTATGTATATGTAAAAGTTATGTAAAAAATTAATGTAATTAAATATAAAATATATTAATAGCTAATCGAATTAGATGACAACTTAATCAAATTAAAATTTTAAAAATAATAAAAATAAATTAATTTAGTAAATAAATTAAAATATACTTAATAATTAATAATTAATATTTATATATTTATATTATATATTAATTGATGAAATAAGTTATGTCGAACAAGACATCGCGTGCATTCAGACGCAAACACCTCCCACTTTCAACCAAAGCCATCACATGCATTCAGAAGCGAACAACTTCCACTTTCAACCAAAGCCATCACATGCATGGTATCCACCACGTAGTACCCAAAAAAAAAGATAGCGTATCATTCACGAACTTCCAATTGTACACACGTCCTTCTTCTTTCATAAACTAATAATTAAACTAAAATACAAACCCCATGTCTCACATCGCCTTGATCCCTTGGAGACAAACCCTTCGCGACAAAGTATACTCACACGCGCGCGCGCGCGCGCACACACACACACACACACACATGTATGGGCTTTATCAGCCGATAACATCGGTTACGGACTTATATAATCACTAAATATTTTTTGCATTTATTATAAAATTAGATGACAGAAATTTAAAAAATTTAACTCCTTATAAAATTTAGAGTGACAAAGGTTGTACGAAATTCTTTAATGGAATGATAAATTCATTTAAAAAAAATGATCTCATTCGTCTAATTTTTTTTATAAAATATGATGACGTACTATATATAAATCACCCATGGTTGTGGATTTCTTATCATACACTCCCTCTGTCTCCCACAAAATAATGAACAATATCTCATTTTTTCTAAAACATACATGTACTTTTGTGTGTGTGTGTGTGTAAGCGCAAGTGCCTAGTTTCAATTCCCAACATGTGAATCCCATAAGGCCAAACTAGAAGAACAACAACAATAAGCCACCAGAAGCTCCACACATTGACTTTTTGTTATACAATAATAATACTAATACACAGAGACACATGCATACCATATTCTACCAACTCTGTCGTCCATTTTTGAAACTAACATAAACTCAGATAAACAAATGGACTTAGCAACAAAATACAAAAAGAAGCTTACAAAATAGTAAGAGTTTTCGAACTCTGGTCTATATTTTTTCATTAATTATATGATTCTTTACTTAACGAAACTCCGAGGTCTAAGATTCTTCTACGTAAAAATCCCCCAAAAAAGAAAAAAAAAAATCATAATTAAAAACCAAGAATTAATTACCTAGAACATAATTTTAATGCAAAATGATTTATTTCCAATGCAATAATGTTCTCCGTCTCGACCACGCTATCTTGCTCCCATGCCACATTCTTCAAAATCAGACATATCTCACACCAATTCACATCCCACTTTGTACGTAGTCTAATTATTTTAAACCCGTCAACATTTTTATTGGACTTGTTTCTATAAAAAAAAAAAAAAAAAAAAAAAAAACCAATTTTATTAGAATGATAATAAAAAATAAATTTCAAGGTGTAAATTTAAGTCCTATTTGGGACAGTTTATTACAGCAACTTATAAATTATTTTTTAAAATAAATTATCTTTAAAGTATCTATTTTAATTATTTTTTTAAAAAATATATGTTGAGTAAAATGATATTTTAAATTTATTTAAACAAATCGATCAATAATTTTTTTAAATAATTTATAAATTATTATAATTAACAAATAAATTTTAATCTATCCGAGTGTAAACCGTGTCAAGCCGGGTTATAGAAACACAAACATTAACTTCCATTGACATTTGAACTGAAAATCAAATTAATCAATTATTAGTGGTAAAGTCTTTGTCAATAATATAATAGTATTATGTATTATTCGCTCGATCAAAACCGTTGAGAGACAGACATGTGGCGACGCTTGAGCTGGGGAGAGACGATCGAGATGAGACCACCTAGAGGTGGCCTCATCTTTGACCTGTAGGTCATCTCATCGTAGGGCCGACGATAAAATTTCAAAAATGGGCCGAAAGATTCGCGACACTTGTCGGCCTTGCTGACGTGGCAGTCCTTCTTGAAGAACAAAGCTGGTGAATGGAGGAATGAGGGTTTGGGAGTCCTTGGTTGCTTGATGCTTCTGTGGTCAAAGTTCTGAGTCTTCTGTGGCAACGGTGTCGATGGGAAGAAGCTCTTTCTGACAACGGTGTTGATGTTCCCACGTTGCGTCCTGGCAGTCGGTGATGCAAAGGAGAACGACCTGGCATTGAGGGGCGAGACGAGGGCCGGACCCAGTAGAGATGGGTTGGTGGGCCCTACTTTGGATGCTGACGTGTCTGTCAAGCTGAGGTACCAAGGTTTGACAGAGTCAAAGTGATGTGCGACAGTGAATGAAAATCTTGAGGAAGAGCATGCTCCAATCTTGGCCGTTGATGGTACTGATGAAGGGTTGAATCGGAGGGAGGAGGCTCGTGGGTAGGATGTGAAGTCATTGAATTCAAAGGATTCCTCAAAGTCGAGTGATGAGACCATCATGGTGACAGGTGATAGCTCAACAAATGGCTTAACACCCTACAATAACACAAAATCATAATTATACATAATAATAAGTTAAATTACAAACTATAATTGCCAAAATACTTTGTGTTTCGAGTCTCAAAGTTTGTTCTTATAATTACAGTATTGTTTCACTGTGAGAGCATTCTGATTCTTTGAGCCGGATGATTGATATATAATTACTCATATAATTCCCTTTAAAGTAAATCTTCCTTAATTACCTCTAGAAACAGAATCAATTCTATAAGAATCAGCATGTTCTAATTTTATAAGTTCTCATGTTAGTTTTCTGATTGTAAAAACTATGACTTTTAGTGAAGTACATTTGTAAAAACTTAAAATTTAAATATAAAATAAATTTATTTTATTTTAATTAAAATTTTAAAATACTACATATAAAAATGTTACGCCATTTACAAACCTTGAAATTTTAAAATTTTTAAAAATTTATATCATAACTTGAATAACATGATTTCACAAAACTTGTTTGATAAAATTCAAAATTATCTCTAATTTTAGAATTGTTTCGATTTTTGAGACTAAATGAGCATAACAAATGTCATGTTTGTCCGATGGACTGGTCTGCATACTCGACGTATACGGCATTATAAATAAGGATATTTTCTTACTTACATACATATATATTTTATATATTCATACGTATATTTTTATCAAATTCAAATATGCAAAGCAAAAACTAACAGTATCAAGATTCTAGTCTAGCCAAAAGAATAGTACTAGTACTAGTACTAGTACTGCTAGCTAGTAAGAGGTTTTACCTTCCAAAGGTAAGAGAAAACAGAGGGAGGATCGATGACAAAGGCCTTATGAAGGCGAGCAGGATAGTACTCGGCTATGATCTTCAGTGTAGCCAGCAACATGGTCATAAAAGCTGACCCAGACCTGAAAAAGCCTGTAAATATATATTCCAACCATTACTCGAAGCACACCCTCCACTCCATTTCACAGTAAATTTTCATCAAAAAAACTAAATTCAAATTTCCTCTTTTTATTTCTTTTCTGGCTTTTCTTTCTAATTCCGACATAAAAAAGTAACATTATTGGTTGAAACATGTTGCTCTATAGAGATAAGAAAATGACCAAACACATGCACCGGGCAGTTTCTGCAACTAATATCACTGTTTGCAGAGTCTTGCCAGGTTTCTTCAAGCACAAATGTTTTGTTGCTTAATTACGGAGTTCATTAATTTAAGTGGTGTTTAATTAATTAATTAGCTATGCGTGACCTTGGAAATTAAAGCAATTACGAACAGAGAAGATAAGAGAAGAAATAGTAGCCTTTGCTAAAGTTTATGGGGAACAGCAGAATGGAGTGAACATTAATTACTGCCTCCTCCAACGAGTAGTAGCATGGAAGCTGTGCTGGGATTCTTTGATTCTAGATTTTAAGGACGGTACGAAGCAAAGTAATTGACCATTTTACCCTTAGTTCTTTGATTCTAGATTCAATTGAAATTAAACGCTGCTAAAATTGAGTTTTCAATAGAAATTGAATTTGAAAAGTTAAAATCTTGTTTGATTGTTATTAACTTATGCAATTTAAAGTAAATTATTGTTTGATATAAATTTTAGTGATTGTAACTGAAATAATGTAAATGACTAAAAAAGACATAAAATGTTTGATATATATTGTTTATGTTAACATTTCTTCAAAAAATAAATTTTTTTAATTATAAATAATTATATAATCATACCAATAAATTTATATTGACATGTTACAAGAAAGGTAATATCTTAGATTAAAAATATAAATCTTAGTCGCGTTAAATATATTTTTAAACTTTAAAAAAATATTTAATATATACTTATTTACACTATTACTTCTTAAGCAATAATTTAAATTAATTTATTTAAATATAATAATTATGTAATTGCACATATATATTTTACATGTACAAACTAAACTAATTAAAATAATAGTTATTTACTAAATATGTTAATAAAAAAATTAAAACAAAAAAAACGTTAAATTGCTGCACGGTTACAAAATATGAGGAAAAATACGAAGTTAGGCAAGCGTGACCAACGGAGGTAAAAAGGCAGGCCTCACCTAAGTTTAGAAAACTCATTTGCACACCAAACAAGATTAAATGTGGAGTTTGGCTCACAAACTCTCCAAATCATAATTTGGAGCCTATCAAATATGTTTGTTTGGTGGTTTTTTTTATACAATGATTTGCAGATTAAATCTAATTTTAAGTTTTTTGTTGAAATTGGATTTAAATTGAAAATTTAATTTTTTAAATTTAAATATAATTTATCACAGTCTACCAAATATGACATTTTATTGCGTTTGAGTGTCATAAGTTCTAATGTTATTATGAAACGTGCACTAAGTGAACGAAGTAATGAACTACTACAAAAAGCAGGTCAATTTAGTCATTCGATACCATAACAAGGTGAAGCAGTCCTGGTAAGCTTACTTGCATCAAAGAGAAGAACAAACTCTTCAACATTTTTGGACATGCTTTGAATTGCAACCTCAAGTGTAAACACCACCAATCGAGTAAACCTATTAAAATTACCAAAATTATATAAGTTCACCCAAACAGTTCCCTTTTAAAATATAAGAAAATTACTAATTTTCAAAAATAAAATTTAAAATTATATAAATTTATCAAATATTATAACAAGTCCACTCATGAAGATCCGTAACTACTTGAAAAATAGTACTTCATTAGTTATCAAAGTCCATTTTTTCAAAACTCAAAGCTCAAATATTTATAGTTAATTTTTTTAAAATCAATAAGCTTTTATATGCGTCAATATATATAATTATTTTATGTGACAAAGTCAAAATGATACAAATTTTATTTTTAAAAAATGGTATAAAGTTTTGGTAGTGAAACTTACAATTTCTGTGATCGGAACTTGTGGTAGTCCTGCTTGATTCGGAAAATCTGTGGAAAAATACAAAAAAGGGTAAAAACATGTTTCACTTTCTTGTTGGGAGAAAAACAGACTACAATTAAAGAAAAAGTGAAATGAAGAGAGAGAAAAATTACCAAAACTGGCCTAGAGTCATCGTCATAGCCGGAGACAAAGGCTACACCGTCGGCTAGCTCAGCCGAGAACTCATCAGCTATCAAATTCTCTGTATATTCAAATTCAGTCACATGAAAAACAGCGAGCTCACAGATTTTATCCCTTTAGTTTAATCATTACTACTTCTTTTAGAGTAGTTAAATGATTTAATTCAAATTGGAGAATAGTTGATGGGGGAAAAAGCAAGATTCTAAGGAAAAAGAAAGAAAAGTTAAAAACAGAAAGATAAAAAAAAAAAGGGTTTTCATTAGTTTAAAGATTCAAAGTGTAAGCTTTTTCAAAGAATTTGAAGATTAAGAAAGTAGAAAGAAGATGAATGAAGGTTTACCAATGCCGATACTAGCTCTCCAAGAAAGGCAAGCTCTTAGCTGCTTAGCAGCTTTTTTCACATTTTCCCCCCTTGCTTTCAAAAATCGCTCGACACACCCAATGCTGCAAAACCTCTCCTGACGTAGTTATTCAAACACCACAAATCTCAATAATTTCAATTAAACACACACACACACACACACATATATATATATATATATGGACCAAAGAAATATATGAACTAAATGTTAACACAACAATTACGAGTATGATCCGTAGGATATATGACACAATTTATTTTAAAATATTTTATAATTTATTTATTAATTAAAATATATTATAAATTAAAAAAATATTTATTAATTAATTTTTTAAAATAAATGAACAATATTATTCTCACTATCAAATAAGTACATAATTTTAAAATAAGTTTGCATTAAAAAAAAAAAAAAAAAAAAAGGAGTCTAGAAATGTTGGATGTCTGTGAATGCAAATAGCACCAAATGTGTATGTGTGTGTGTTTTGAAGATGAGAGAGACCTGTTTAAGAGTGAGAGGAGCTTGTTTCTTGAGGAGATGAAGTACAGCTTCAACTCTTTCTTTGTCTTTCTGTAACTGATGATTATCTCTCTTGCCCATTTTCAAACACTTCCGACAAACTAAAATCCAACTCCTCTGTGTAATCTCTCAAGAAAAAACAGTACACAAAGATACCACCCTTCTTCTTTACGCAAACATTTTTAAACTTTCTGCAAGCAGTAGAGAGAGATATTCGAATCGTGTTTGAAGTGCTTTGAGAGAGAGAGAGAGAGAGAGAGAGAGAGAGAAGGAAAGAAAAAAAAAAGAGAGACCGCATTTATAGCGGTGACGGAAGCAATAGTTCCCAGGTCAATATCATGACGGCGGAAAGTAACTAGTAACGGAAACCGTCTGACATCACTTTCCGGTTTTACCCTTGCTTTGGTCATTGAAAATTCCAAATTCCATTTTGGACGTCATTAAATTTTAGTCAGTTGTGGCATGAAATAGCAAGAAAATGTGCGCAGAGATACACTAGTTCAAGTCTTTTGTCCGTTCTCCGGTCCACCCCTTATCTCACTTTAATTTAATTGTTATTTATTTTTTATTTATTAATAATAAATAATAATTATTTAAATCAATTTAATCATTAAATTAAAATAAAATAAATAATAAATAACAAACTAGATAACCAGGATTTGGATTCGAGGTATAGCTACATATTGTATGGTAGTACATTTATACTTAGCTACTCAGCTCTAATTATATTACTTAATTTTAAAATATAAAAATATTATTAACTTTTAAATATTAATTTTAAATATCTTCAAATTCAGTCAACATGGACTCGTTCAAGTTTTAAAAAAAATTATATTTCTACAACTTATTGTAGTGACTTTCAAAAAACTTAAAATTTTTATAATTGTATTGACTATAATCAAATACATTTATTTAATTTTAAATTTAAAAATATTAAAAAAGGTGAAAGTAGATACAATGTGTATCTTGCAGGATCAGTATTTTTAACAAAATGACATTGTTTTCTCTGCAGTCTTCCAAAATACAATGTAGTATACTTACTATGATCATATGTTGACAATAATCTTCTTAACGTCAATAATGATCTTATATTTTGAAACAGATGGAGTATTATTAACTTTTAAAAATTATTTTTAATATATATTAAATTAATATTTATTTAATTATAAACATTATGGTTGTGATAAAACTTATTACTGACAAAAGTATATTTTAATACGAGTTCATATTCATTTGAATATGATACAGGAACAACTCATGCAGGATACTTTAGCTCCAAAGGTATGAAAACTTTAGCTCCAAAAGTTAAATTTATTTCTTTGGAAATTGATTCAAAACCGTTTACCATTAAATTACAATTGAGGGAAATTTTTTTATGGGGTTTTTAAGCTTTTCACTTTATGTGATAAAGAGGAAGAAACTTCAATTCTCTAGAGTTATATGATTTCCACATAATTTCAACTTCTCATATATAGCCTCAAATTCTAAAGTTAAGGATATGTAATTGGATTTTTGATTTAAAAGAAGAGAAAGTGATCACTGATGTTAATTATCTATTATGGTTAAAATGGTGTAATATTCTATGGGCAATTTGGTTACATAGGAATGAAATTTTCTTCAGGAGTGACAAAATGAATACAGAGTTTACAATTAACAGAGCAGAGAAAATTAAAAATGAATGGTTAAAAGCTGAAAATAGTAAAAGAAGAACGGTTCAAGAAATTTCACAAGCTAGAACTAACAATCAAGCTCAATTTACATCTACCTCAATGAATCTTTAATCACAATTGAGGGAAATTTTTTCATGGGGTTTCTAAGTTTTGCACTTTCTGTGATAAAGAGGAAGAAACAATTGATCATTTATTCTTCAACTGTCAATTCTATAGAGTTATATGATTTCGACATAATTTCAACTTCTCATATATAGCCTCAAATCCTAAAGTTAAGGATATGTAATTGGATTTTTTTATTTAAAATAAGAGAAAGTGATCACTGATGTTAATTATTTGTTGCAGTTAAAATGGTCTACTATTATATAGGCAATTTGGTTACATAGAAATGAAATTTTCTTCAAGAATGACAAAATGAATATAGAGGTTACAATTAACAGAGTAGAGAAAATTAAAAATGCATGGTTAACAGCTAAAAATAGTAAAAGAAGAATGGTTCAAGAAATTTCACAAATTAGGACTGACAATCAAGCTCAATTTACATGTACCTCAGTGAATCTAGGAAGGGAGTCCATGGAATCAGTAGCTACTATTACTAATTTTGTTATGCAGATAGATGGAAGTTGGGAAGCTAAAGCTAACTCTGTAGCAATAAGTTGGTTCTTACTTGCTCATAACAACCAGGTTTTTGGAAAGGGAATCACAATTAAGGCAGCAACTCCTATCCAAGCAGAAGTTGTAGCTCTTTTGGACAAAAGAGGCTGAAATGAATGGAGTATACTACCACACTGATTCAATGATCCTTATAAAACTTTTGAACTTGTTCCCAGCTATATGTAATCAAGTTTATTCCATCTTACCAAATATAGTTAATGTGGGTAAATCATTTAAAACTTGTGTTGAAAGTAAAGTGCCTCGAGTTAATGTAAAGAAGGTACATAAGGTCGTTAAATGAGAAAGACTTTGTGGATGTGTAGTTATTTCGAAATATATTTTCCGTTTTACCAAAAAAATGTTATAAATTGAATTTTTAAATCAACAATACACTTATATTAACACATAGTGATATTACATAAATCTAAAAAATGCTTAAATGTGCACCCTAATTGATAATTTTGAACGCCTTAAGGAGTTATGTTCCACTAATTTTGTAACACTTTTTTTTTTAAAGTAGTCTATAATTTTAAAAGATTTTTATTTTTGAGAAAGTTAAATGAAAAAATTTAACCAAACTGTCCTTCCATTGTCTAGTTCTTTAATGACCAATACTTATTATTACTTGTCTAATGGTAATTTCGTTGAACATAATATAGTAAATATTTTTTTAATATGCGTCTAAAAGTTCACATTCACATAAATTATAAATTATAAAATTTAAGGAATATAATACTAGATATTTCTTAACAAAATATTCACAATTTGAGCAACTTACTATCCATTAGTATTAGGAGTGCGCAGCCGAAAACAAGAAGAGTAATGGAGTTGTAGTGCTTTTATGGGATGTTACTATTTACTCGGAAGTGGTCACATTCTTGTGGTAATTTTGAAATCCAAATTTGTTGTCTTGTTTCCTCTGTTGTCTTAAATTTAATTTAATGGTTATATTGCATTTAATTTTATTAATTGTAAAAAGTAAATATAAATTATATGCAATATAATCGTTGTATTAAATTGTGACAGCAGATGAGACAGTAGATTTGAACCCGTAATTTTGGTATACAATGATATTTTTCGGTAAACAAAAAAGATTGTGTTCGATTAATAGCAATTTTTTGACCATTTAGAAATTATATAATTTAAATGTAATAAAAAAATACATATTTGATAACTTAAATATAAATTTAAAAAATCAAATTTACAATTTAAATTCCATTTTAACAAAAAATTAAATCTCCGATTAGATAATCGTACCAACCAAGTCAGCATAGTACTCGAGCACAACCCGTGAACGTTACTGTGCTCCATTTCCAATTCGGATTTTATATAATTACCCGACCAAATTGAATTTAGTGAGATTCTCTGTGTCACTCTGATGAACTTTTTGATAGAATTTTCTGACTCTGCAATAAATTTAGACTGTTTTGATACAGTTGTGCTTTGTTCCTTTTTGTTGAAGACCAATCAGTTGGTTTTCCTGTGGCAAATTAATGATTTACCCATATTTTTATTATTTGTGACATTGAAAGGTAAAATTGGCCTTAATTGTTATTTTTGCGATCTTATATTATTCATGTCTAGCTAGACTCCCTCGTATGCATGAAAAAAAAAAAAAAAAAACTTATGTAGTTTGATAAAATTGTATATACAGCATTGCTCAAGATTAAATGAGCAAAACTTGTATGTGCTAAATAAAAATGTTATGTACATTAATAAATATGTTAATACACACAAATTTATACAATTATTAATTTATTTAAATATAATTGGTGAATATTTGTCGAGACATGAATATCTGTGTGTATATTATAATTAATTATATTTATCATATCATTTTACATGCACCTATTAATGGCGTAGTATGTAAGAAATGCAAAAACGAAAAAAATACCAAAGGAGACCATAAAGTTGTTTTCATCATAATTTTATGACCCGTAATTTTGTTTTCGATCCATAATATATCAAAACAATTGAAATTTTACTTTTATCTTAATTATTTTGTTAGTTACTAATTTGGAGATTATTGGGACTAGTTATACTCTTTTGTAGGGCTTCAAATATCATCACTTTTATTATTATTATTCAACTTTAATATTACCAAATACTGTTGTTTTACGATCTTTATTTTTACCTTGTCAATTTGTCTAAATTACAAGATTATACAAATTAAATTTGTGTGATTCCTTGTGTCTTCAACGTGTTAGTTAATATATTTGTTAATACATATAATATAATTTATATACCATTTCCGTCTCAAAATAAATATTCTAATTTATTGATTTTTTTTTAAATACAGTAATTAACACAGTTCATGAATTTAAGTCCGTCCTTGTTACGGCGGAGACCGTCCAATTAAGGCACAACAAAACATTCCTCACGTGCCAACTAATCTTTATTAATCAGATTCTTCAAGCATTACACAACTACTTGTAGTTTGTTAATACTAGAAAAAGCTTCCATCCAACCTAGTCCAGGCCAGTTAATTGATTTAATTGTGTAATTGCTCATTTCGAAAAACTAAAGTCAAAATGAGACCGGGAATATGTCATAATCTATGCCCTGTAACAGAATTAAAATATGTGTGTCGGTCAATAATATTAAGAAATTATCTATATATTTCATCGAACGAATTTTATTTTAAATTTATTTTTATTTTTAAACATAACGATTACTTAATTAATGATAGTGGAGTGATATGAAAACAAAATAATGATTTAAGCCTCATTTTTTTTTTTTCGATAGAGGGGGTATGAGAGAATGAGATTAGACATAGCAAAGCGGGGTTTAGGCTGATACATTGGACTTCCCAAAGTCAAGAAAATGTGAGCTTTATCGTTCTTATTAAAGTAGGATCATTAAGTTAGTAGCTAGCGAACGCTGCTTTGTGTTTGTCCACATTCAAATATGTGTAGATTCTCTTCCACCCTTTTTTTTTTTTTTTTTTTTATCAAAAACCTTATTTTTCTAGAATGAGGACTTTTGGGAATTGAATAAGAATAAAATGTTTTGGTTCATGTATAATATAGAGCTATAGTAGAAATTATAGGCATGTGGCCCAAGTGTGTACTAAAGTTGGACTCATACTCTTTACCTACCATAAATTAATTTGCATGTCATTGATTTCAAATTTAAACGACACCCTCCTTCCCCCCCATCCCCACCTGCTCAATTAACCATCCAGTAATATTTTACTATTTTTTTTTTCTTAATCATTACTTTTCAAATTCAAAATATATGTAATTGTTTCCCCTCCATTTGCCTTGTTCTCTCTCGTGATATTCATAAGAAAGTTCTATTTTGATTAATTTTAAAAATTAATTTACAATTTTTTTAATTTAAAAATAATACAAGGTTATTTAATATTGATCATTTTAACTGTAATGATTGTAAGTTGCCTAGAGAAATAGTACTATCATAAATGTTTTGTTTGCTAAACTGAAATGAATAGCATCAACTTTGAGCTTAAATTTTCAGGGATAAGCTTCTTCAAAATCAAAATATGAGCTTCCTTTGGAGTAGAGAGTGATTGTATAGTAGTTAATTTATACAATTTTTAAAACTTATAAATCTTAAATGTAGTAAAAATAGAGGACACGTGATGTGAGCAAATGCTCACACAGTTGTGTGAGCATGAGTGCGTACTTTAAGCGATATACCTTTTAATTTCAACTTATTGGATTACATCTTTTAAAACACTTATACTCACGTAATTATGTGAACATATGCTCACATCCATTTTCTTCGTAAATATATGTTTGGTAAATAAAACTCAAGTTCAAAAAATTAATTGTACAACTTAAATCCAACCTCAAAATTTTTGGTGAGTCAAGTTTAAGTTGCCAACTCATTTTACTAAACAAACCCTTATATTACGTTTGATTCTCACTTTTTAAGGAAAATGAACGAAATAAGCTTTTACATTAAAATTAAGTGATAATTGAAATGAAATGTGTTATTAGTCTTAAAATTTAATTAAAAATGAAGAGGATGTGAGAATAATAAGTGAATGATTATTCATTTTGGAGAATGTGAGTTTCATCAATTCCATTCTTAACCTCATTTCTACTTAAATTAAAGTGCTACTTAACCATTTTAATATAAAATTTTATTTTATTCATTTTTTTTTTTTGTAAAAAATGAGAACTAAACGTAACACTAGAAACATTGCTAAGGGCAAGGATAAGAGTATCCTTACGTTTGGTACGGCGTTTCCAATTCAACAAAACGCAGTTTGTAGCTTAAACCAACTTTCAGTTTTTTGTAGAAGTTAGATTTAAACTACAAATTAAATTTTTTAAATTTAAATTTAATCTATCTAATATAATTTTCGTTTACTGCGTTTGAATTTATAATATTCAAACGTCGCTATCAAACGAGCACTAATCATGAAATTGCCAAATAAGTGATGCAGGACTTCTTTATTTTTTTTTTTATGCGTCTTGATTTTAACAAAACTGAAGTTGGATCTTGTCCTTATGTTACTAGGCAAACAATAAACTCCATGAACAAATCTATTTTCCTGTCCTTTGCTTTTATTTTCACATCAGAAGTAGTTAAGAAAACTCCAACTCTACAAATAATTCACCGATGCCCCTCCAACTTTGGAAGAACACTAGTTAAAATTAGTGACAGCTAGCACTCAAAATGAATAAAACGCAGAGATATTATTACACATTTTGTTTAATAATAAATCTGTAACTGTAATTCTTAATTTACACACATAATAAAACATTAAATGTAAATAATATTTGACCAAGATAATTCCATAACAAGTTATGTATAAGTGGTTCAAAAAGTTAATCGCCCGTCTAAATTGCATCAAATTTAAAGAAATTCAAAGTCGCCATCGTTTTCCAATTCAAAATTAGGTTATTTGATTGATTTGAACTTAAAAGCTGGTGATATATACTGTATTTATATAGTTGTATAAGCTGAGGTGTCAACTGTTAAATGGAATGATTAACATCTTGGATCAAACGTGGGCCATCCCATTTTGTGTGTCACTTTTTTTTCTTAGAAGAACCGTTAATAGAAAAAGTAGTTATTGAAATAAGTGCAACTTTTTCGTGCTGCAAGTCTTCGAGATTTTACAATTAAGTTGACGAAGCTCATGTATCGTCACCACTTCGTTATTGGTTCCCATTTTTAAACTCTAATCGTTTTACAATTAAAGATATATATTTTTTTAAAATAATAATTTTAAAAAATTAATATTTAATTACAATTTTTATATAATAAGAAGATATATTTAAATTTTTTTTTATTTTTTATAAATATGGTATAATAAGAAAGTGTACTCTAAACAAAATTTTTTAAATATGATGTAAAATTTTATTTATAAATATAATAAAATAATAAATTTAAAATACTATTATATTTTATAATATAAAAATATAAGCATATTTCTAATTTAAAGACGTACCAAAAAAATATTTTTAATTTTAAAACCAAAGTAGTACATATTTTGTGATTGCTCCATTATGGAGAGGTAAATTTGCTTTGCTGTTATGTATGTGGTGGAAGTTCTGGAAGATTATAACAAATAGTATTTTATTGTCACATTGGAGAAGCTACTTGAGCTTGTAATTTGATAGCGAGTGCCTACGATAAATGCGTCACTGTCTTTGTCCAGCGCAGATCGTCAGTGTAATGTAATTCTTACATAAATAAGGAAGTTAATTTTGAAAATTAAATTAAATTTATAAAAATATAATTTATCATGAACATATGTTCTGTTTAACACAATTTATTTTATTAGCTTATAACTTATTTTTGAAGATAAATTTTCTTAATATTATTTGTTTTAATTGATTTTAAAATAATTAAATGATGAGTACAATAATATTTTCAACGTATTGAAAAAAAATTAATTAATAGACTTTTTGTCATAGCTTTATAATTTACTTAAATTAATAAATAAATTTTAAGTTGTTTTATGTCAAAGAAGGGCATAGTGATGATAATGTTCAAGTTTCCATATTTATGATGTTTATAAGAAAACAACATCATTTTCTAGGGAGAAATAGTAGCGGAGAGAGCATGCCTTTGAGAAAAAGAAGTGGAAATTTTGAATAAAACTCAATAATGAGGCAGATGGTTCGCGTTAAAGTTAGAATTCACGTTCATGGCCAATCAATCCATTATCACATACTTAAAGTAGACAACTTTACTATCAAAAAAGTCCATTAGCTTAAAAATATATATTTTTTGTAGCTAATAGATTGGTGGATTTAAAACCCCCTAATTTCCAATAAAGTCCAAGCGATTAGACCCCCCCATTTATCTGAAAAACTCTCTATTTTTGTCTCAACTACCAAAGTTGACAAATATAGTCTAGTGCCTAACATGAATTAATTAAAAATTTATATAGTGATAAATTAAATTTATATGTACAATTTAAATAATAGAGAGTTATTTAACACACATGAGGTAAATTGGAAAAAAATTTTAAGGGTAAAGTTTATTTAACCACCTGTGGTTTGGACCGATTTTCACTTGACCATCTGTAGTTTAAAACTCGACACTTAATCACTTGTTGTTTTAATGTTAAGTAAAATTATTAAATTTTACTTAACGTCATTAAATCTAAATGAAATATTATTAAACCACGTCTGATCTTGAAACGGTGGTTAAGTTTAACTTGGGCCTACGTGAAGTGACCCAAATTTCAATCACCAGCAAATATTTCTATGTGAACTAAGGCCTTATTATTTACTCGATGGGCTTCTAATGACAAACTTGATATTGGTATATTGAACGCAGTTGTGGCCCAGTTTAATTTTGGAACGAGAAAACCAGTGATCTACTTTTTCCTAAGACTAGGTAATAATCACGCACTTTGCGCGAGGCACACTAATACTTGTTATAATTATTTTAATTTTAAAAAAATATTTATTAAAATAATATTGTGAACCATATATAAATTTGATATCAATTTTTTTTTTGAGATGGAGGAAATGATAAATACTCCATCTGTCTCAAAAAACATGAGTTTAGATACCTTTTTTTGGTTAAAAAATAAATGACTTAAGTACATAAATCTATAAAAGTATGTAATGTATATTTAAAGAATTTTTTTTTGTAGTAATACTCACATTTTTTATGGCTCAATATTTTCTTTCTTTAAAAGTAAATTTTCTTAATTTACAGACTTTATGTGTTTTATTCAATATTTTGGGACATAGAAAATAGTATAATAACAAGAATATTTAATTAAAAAAACACAAAACTACAAATAAATAAATATATAACATTTTCGGTGACTCAACATTTTTCTCTCTTTAAAAGTATTTTTTCTTAATTTATGAATTTTATGTATTTTAGTTAATATTTTGGGAGAGAGAAAGTAGTATAATAATAAAAATATTTAGTTAGAACAAAAATAAATAAAAGGAACACAAAACTACCCCAAAAAAAAAACAAAAAAAGACAAAAGAAGGGATGCAAAGTTGTAAACTACATATAAATTTGATGTCAAAAATATTTTTGAGATGGAGGAAATGATAAATACTCTATCTATCTGGAAAAAAATGTGTTTAGGTATCTTTTTTAATCCAAAAATGAATGACTTAAGTATATAAATCTATAAAAGTATACAGTATATGTTTAGTTTTTTTATCAGAATACTAGGAAAATAGCACGAGCTTTGCGCGTGGTACTTATAATAAATTTTTTGATTTAAAATTTTAAACTTATTTTTAATAATAAAAATATAAATATTTTTTGATTTAAAATTTTAAAATTATTTTTAATAAAAAAAATATAAAAAAATATTCTAATAATTTATGACGAATGTTTTATGTAATATTATTAAGTCACATAAAGTTCTAAATACATATTTTTAAATTTAGTGTTAATAAAGTGAAAAAAATAAGTAAAAAAGATTGGTAATAATTAGGGCAAAAAAATAGATAAAATAACTTTAAGTTTATTATGTTAGTTATTGTCAATGCTATTAATTAAATTTAAATAAATCTATGTTCATTATAAATTATATTCAGTTACATTCATATCTCACTAGAAAAATAATAAATAAATGACTTTATGTAAATTAATATCTAGTAGGAGCAGATTATTATTATACTTATAATAATTTTTTTGATTTAAATTTTTAAAAATATGTTTTAATAAAAATATATAAATAAATATTCTAAGAATTTATCACCAAAGTTTTATGTAATATTATTAAGTTACATAAAGTTCTAAATACCTATTTTAAAATTTAGATCTAGTAAAGTAAAAAAAAAAAGAGTAAGTAAGAAAGAGACTTGTTTTGTGGTAATAAAATAAATTGGGAAGCAAAAGAGTAAAAAAAAAAATTATTATTATTATTAGGTGTAGAGTGAAATAATTCTTATAAACTCTAAAAAAAATTTAAAAAATACAGACACAGAGAATTTTAAAATATCTTTATATTCAAACGAAATAAGTATAAGTAATACAATACAACATAAATTGTTACTCTTAGGTATATACTATAATCCACCAAAAAAAGTGTAGGGTATAATAATAGTTTTCCTATTTTAAAATTAGAAACACATATGCTTTTAAGTAAGTAAATTTTTGAAATCATAAAATTTAACAATAATAATTGTTGAACAATGTTGAGAAGAAAAGACACTAAAAGATAAAAGAGTTATGAGTTGTGTACACATACACTTGTTCCAAAAAATTACATATTCAAATTTAAAGTAAATTTGTTATATTTTAGTTGATATCAAAGTAAATTTTGTAGACTAC
This sequence comes from Pittosporum tobira, assembly GCA_032359685.1. Taxonomy (NCBI): domain Eukaryota; kingdom Viridiplantae; phylum Streptophyta; class Magnoliopsida; order Apiales; family Pittosporaceae; genus Pittosporum; species Pittosporum tobira. The sequence continues at coordinate 27,640 of JAUMHB010091027.1, forward strand.
CATTACTTTAAAATTTTACAAACTTATATTATAATTTAAAATTTAATTAAATTTCTTGAAATTAAAAAAAAAAAACAATAGCGAAAGGACGCATATTAGCTAGGGAGCCAGAAAAAGGTGTAGAGTACAATAATATTTTTCCTATTTTAAAATTAAAAACACATATATGTCTTAAGTAAGTAAATTTATGAAATCATAAAATTCGATAATAATAATTGTTGAAGAATGATGAGAAAAAAAAGATACTAAAAGATAAAAGAGTTATGAATTGCCTTCACATACACTTATTTCAACTTATAAATTCAAATTTCAAGTAAATTTATTTATTTATTGTTGATGTCAAAGTCAATATTACAAATTACATACTACATAAAATACTATTACGTTAAAATTTTAAAAATTTTATGAACTTATATTATAATTTAAATTTTAAATTTAATTAAATTTTTTGAAATTAAAAAAGAGAGCAAAAACAAAAATAAAAACAAAAACAAAAACAAAAACAAAAACAAAACAAAAAAAGCAAGAGGACACATGGCGACCGGAGAAGGCCGCGTCCTAACACCTTTTTTTGCTTTTATAGAAGGAGGTTAGATTAACAATTTTGGTGACTCAATATTTTTCTCTCTTTAAAAGTAAGGTCAAAAATACGATGGTATCACTCCAACTGGCAGATAAATCTATCAAGTAGCCTATGGGCATCATGGAAAATGTTTTAAATAAAGGTGGACAAGTTCGTGTTCCCCACTGACTTCATTGTACTCGAGATGGAAGAAGATATCGAAGTACCCATCATTTTGGGGAGACCTTTTCTAGCCACAGGAGGAGTCCTCATTGACGTACAACAGGGAAAATTGGTACTTAGATTGAGGGAAGAGCGAGTCACCTTCGATGTGTTGAAAGCCATGAAGCATTCAAGTCAAGTCAACGAATGTTGGCGAATTGATGAGGTCAAGATGAACATGGAAGGTATACCCCAACTTACACCCAGTGATGATCTATTGTTGCAAATTCTGACGCAACCGATTGGAGAAGAAATGGGGTGGAACGAAATAGATGAGACGATTTAATTCTTGAGAGCAAATAAACCTTGGTAAAAATCCTTCGAGCCACCATATGGAGAATTAACAAAGGAAGGACCCACACCAAAACCGTTAGTCGAAGAACCGCCTCAGTTAGAACTTAAGTAATTACTTGCTCACCTTAAGTATACTTTTCTAGGGAGTTCTTCTTCTCTGCCAGTAATTATCTCCTCTTCATTAATGACCGAGAGGGAAGATAAATTGCTTCGAGTCTTATGGGAACACAAAAGAGCAATTGGATGAACCAGTGCTGATATAAAGGGGATCAGCCCTTCATTATGCATGCATAAGATTATGATGGATGAAGCACATAAACCGACCATCTAACCACAACGAAGACTCAACCCAAAGATGCAGGAAGTAATCAAAGCAGAGGTAATTAAATTACTGGACGCAGGCATCATTTATCTAATTTTCAACAGCACGTGGGTGAGTTCAGTGCAAGTCGTCCCGAAGAAAGGCGGTTTGACAGTGATCCCCAATGAATATAATGAGTTAATTCCCGCCCGGACTGTTACGGGATGGCGAGTATGCATCGACTATATAAAGTTGAATGAAGCCACAAGGAAGGACCACTTTCCTATGCCATTTATTGACCAAATGCTTGAGAGGCTTGCCGGGTTTGAATAATATTGTTTCTTAGACGGATATTCAGGTTATTTCCAGATTCCCATCACGCTTGAAGATCAAGAGAAAACAACTTTTACATGTCCGTACGGTACTTTCGCATACAAAAGATTGTCGTTTGGATTATGCAACGCTCCAGCCACTTTCTAGAGATGCATGGTAGCTATTTTCTCAGATCTAATGGAAAAGTATATAGAAATCTTCATGGATGATTTTTTCATATTCGGATCTTCTTTTGATTCATGCCTAAATAATTTGGAGTTGGTCCTCAGACGATGTGAAGAGACTAATTTAGTCTTAAATTGGGAAAAATGTCATTTCATGGTCAACGAAGGAATTGTCTTGGGCCATAAAATCTCTGAAAATGGCATTGAGGTGGATCGAGCAAAGATCGAAGTAATATCTGATCTACCCTCACCAACATATGTTAAGTTACTTCGAGGATTCTTGGGCCACGCAGGATTTTATCGCAGATTCATTAAGGACTTCTCGAAAATTGCCAGACCCCTTTTTACGTTGCTAGAAAAGGATGCCAAATTCGATTTTAATGAATATTGTTTAAGGGCATTTCATTCGTTGAAAGAAAAATTGGTTGCTGCACCAATAATAACCTCCCCTCACTGGACCATACCATTCGAGATGATGTGCGATGCCAACGACACTTCTATCGGGGCTGTTCTGGGTTAATGGAAGGACAAGATTTTTCGCCCGATCTATTATGCTAGTAGAACATTAACCGAAGCCCAGTTAAATTATGCTACCACAGAGAAAGAGCTTCTGGCGGTAGTATTTGCCTTTGACAAGTTTCGATCTTATCTCATTGGCTCAAAGGTAATTGTATTCACTTCAAAAGAAGAATACCAAGCCTCGACTTATTCGATGGATCCTTTTACTTCAAGAATTTGATGTGGAAATACGGGATAAGAAAGGCACCGAGAACCTAGTGGCTGATCACTTAAGTCGACTTCCAAATGCTCCCGAAGTCGCTGAACCAATATGAGAAAACTTCCCGGACGAAACTCTGTTTGCCACCCCGATGACATCGCCATGGTATGCTGACATTGTCAATTATCTAGTAGGTAAAGTGTTACCCCTTAACTTATCCTTTCAGCAAAAGAAACAATTCTTCTATGAGCTCAAATATTATTTGTGGGATAAGCCGTATCTATTCAAGACATGTTTCGTGTGAGAACCCAGATATTTGAGAATGATTTAATAAATAAAAATCTTCCTTTTTGTTATTTCTCTAGTCGAATTATAT
>JAUMHB010091050.1:0-11113 GCA_032359685.1 Pittosporum tobira
GGGGTGGGTTCACACAGCATGGTGCAAGGACACTACTTTCAGATTACCACAAAGCACCTGCTTGCATGAGTCTGTTCTTAATTTTGCTTTTTGTGGCATTTTCTTAAACTCTAAGAAATGAATCTAATTAACTAAATAACATATTTATGTAATCCAATGTTTTGTTTTGGCATCTTTATGCCACTATACGAATTCTACTTTTCTAAATTGTGATGGATATTAAGTGATAGAAACACTTAAAAGGTACTTTAAGGAAGTGGAGCATAACCAAAAGAGTGTGCCCCCATCAAAGAAAAATAAAATCTTGTTGGATGAGCTGATCTAGTGATCTCGAGAGAAATTGTTGCCCTTTTTCTTGTGGCCAATTATTTGAAAAAAAATAAATTAATAAAAATAAGATAACTAATTATTCATTTGCATGCAACATTTACTAGACTTGTTTGGTAGAAGCGTTTCGAATTTATCAAATTGCACTTAATAACTTAAACTCAACTTCAAATTTTTGTTTAAATTAAATTTAAATTACAAACTCAATTTTTTAAATTTAAATTAATATACTAAACATATTTTTTTACGAGTCCATAATTTCTAAACATAGCTAGAGCACACTGTTGTAATTAGTAGCACGAAGCAGTTGAAATAAATTAAAAGACCTCTTTCATATTTGAGCCGAAAGTGGAAAAGAATATTGAGACAAAACATCATCATCTCTTATCTTGCTAAGGTTTGTAGATTCTGATGTTTCAACGTCATCTTCAACTAAATTTGTGGGAACGCTTAAATCCACGTTTATAAATATACTATTTCCGCTCAAAAATTAAATAAAGTTATCATTATTTTTTTTTTGATGGGTTTCAAAATTAAATATATGTTTTTATTTTAATATTATAAAATATCATAATATTATTAATTTATTATTTAATTACAATATATATATATATATATATATATATATATATGAAATTTTATACCATTTTAAAAAGTGATTGTTTTAAAAATACTTTACTTTTATGTAAAACTTATAATAGAATATTTATATTTAATAAATTATCATTTTTCTTAAATATACTTCTTATTTTGTTACAATTTAAATTTTAAATTAATATAAATTCATTTACGTGTTGGCTGTAATTACTCATACCTTTTAATTAATTTAAAATACTAAAATAAAATAACATTAATTTTGAAAATGAAATTTTTATAAATTTAATAAAATAATAATTAAATATTTATAATTTTGAAATGAGTGATCGTAAATGATTTTGTGAAAAATTGATAGTCCAAAGGGAAATTAGTTGTTAAATTAATTAAAGTGACACTAGCGTTGGAGAATTAGATTAGCAAGAGGTCAGCAGGCTTTCGGCGGGCGGTCCAACCAGGAGGAAAGATGCAATCTGCAAAATTTAAAATACGAAATAAGAAATGGAGAAACTATTTATAAAAAATTACTATATATATATATATATGAATTCTAAACTTCATTTTTCAAAAAAAAAATGAAATGAGTGAAGTATAAGATTTTATAAATTTACTTTAAAAATTAATAAATTATAGAAAAATAATGAAATAATTAATATGTCAACAAATTCAAATTAACTTTTAAACATCGGATTAAATATCTTTTTACCAAATATACTTTACCCATCGTGTTATTACAGATTTACTGCAGAAACTTGACCGGTTAAAGTGGTAAATGGTCAACCTAGTTGATCTTAAACTCGCTTTACTGTAGTTCTCCTACTTTTTTATTTACAAATAAAATTTCGAAACAGCAAGATGCCAAGATCGGTTCTCTGTCTCCGTACACCGCGCGGTCCTTTTCCCGTCGAATATCTCTTTTAAAGAAATTCTTATTAATTAAATTTGGAATGAAGAGATATTTCGGCACACTTCCCGAACATGTGAAATTGAACATACGATAAGCTCTATGACAAAATCCATTTTTATCTTAGTCGGCATCTTTCATCCGACAGCATCTTCAAGAAAGGAGTGATAATAATTTTGCTCTTCTTTTACGTTACTTTATTTTATTTTTATCATTGGATGTGCGTTTGATCTGATAAATTTGTGTTTCTTTGGAGATATTGATTTCTGGGTTTTGGTTGATGGACTGGATTTGTACCGGGGTTTGAGTTGTTTCATGAAAATTGATTTCTTTGAACTGTTGGAGGTTTCTTTTTAAGATACTGGAATTGGGTTGGTGATATATACAGGAAAGCTTGAATTTTTATACAAGTGAGAGCAACTATTCTACTTCTTTAGCTTCCATTGGTGACAGTTTACGATATACAAGCGATTGTGGGTTTGGATTTCATTTTTGGAATCTTTATGTTCTGATGACACGAGCATTGTGTCCATTTGGAATGCTGATTCAAGGACAAATGTTTGTCAGAAGAGTGGCTTGTTTCATTACGTTGTTTCTTCTACCTTATGCTTTGGCAACGCCAAATTGGGGAAGCAAGAAGAGTACACAGTAACTTTTACTTGGCAGTCTAATCGGTTCCGGGGAGATAAATGAGGATATGGTAACTTTGTTACTTATTCGTTAATGTGTTTTGTTTGGAATACATCCTGCAGCAGCATTATTTATAGTTTTCAAGCATGCTCGAGGATTGAGTAAATCCTTTTCTTGTTCTTACTAGTTGGCTAGAAAAACTGCAAAATAGCATGCATGTATGATGTGGCGAGAATCATATTTTGGATGCTTATCACGCTCTAATACACATGTTTCCATCTCTAACACAAAATCTTTAACAAAGTTTCTTGTTAAATCTTGCACATTACTGTTTACTTTTCTAAGAAATAAACATTATGATGCTACATTTTTTCCATATTAGGTTTGGCCTTAAGACCCCCTCATCATATGTTATTCTCTGCATTTGTTTCATTTTTCCATCATCAAGAAGAAACACAAAATTATAGTGGTCAGGCTGACATGCTGCCAGTTCTAGGTGCTAGTATCTATACATGACAGGACTTTATTATGCGGGACTATTTTCTGATTGTTGGAATGTTAGATGGTTCAATATATAGGAATGGATATAATCCGTGTATGTTACTTTTATGTGCACGACATTCACTGAGAAGTGTTTATAAGTGTACTTTGTACTTTAAGTGGAAAGTCATGAAGGAATTTCTAATTAACGGATTCAGCGAAAATGTTGTAAAGATTGTGTAGGATCCCATATTACCCGACATGGGATCCCCACCCTGGATTTCTCTATATTCAAGATAACAAATGATATTAGTGAAAGTTATAAATTGAGGTCCCAAATGAGTTAAAAAGACACATCTTAATACGGAAGGAGGAGTAGAATATTTAATCTCTGTGTCATTACCTATGATGTAATTTTTTCTTTACTGACAAAAGTCAGATCAAAGAAAGGCCTTTCCACGTTGATATTCGGGATTTTTGTATTTTACTCACAGCCTGGCCCCAAGGGGACTCAAATTTCCGACGCAAGGATTTTTCTTGTTGGAGAGCTTTGATTTGTTTTCTTTTGCATCTGGATCCCATGTATTTTAGGAATGTCATGTCAAGTAGCTTCCACGGCTTGTCTTTTACCTGTGCCTCGTAGACTTGCGCTAATACTCTACAAAATACATATACAAACTTGCAAATAATTACATAGGCTTTCAAACTATGTGGTGCCTACTTTGGGCATCTATATTATTACTATATTATTTGCTTGAGGCATTATTTATTGCCATTTGGCATTCCACCCTTGGATGCTATATTTCTAGTTGCTGCGTGACACATAGCATCAGGGGCAGATGGAGGTATATGAGTGGGGAACCATGGTCCCTCCAATATTTTTTCGATCTCCCACTTTTTTCTTATAACTATAATATGGTACCCCCGGATTTAAAATTTCATACCTTTAGTTTATAAAATAGGGAAAATAAATAGTAACTAAAATTATAAAACAGTCAAAATAGGCTCCACACTTTCACAAGAAAATATTAAAATCTGTTACAATTTGTCAAGGGTCCCCCACTTTTAGAAAGTCTGACTCCGCCGTTGCATAGCATATTGAAGTTTGATGAAATTATCTTAATGCAGGCTGAGCTATTATGGGCCAATTGTAAGCTGGAATCTATCCATGCAAAGGAAGCTCTTGAAGATCTCCAATTATATTTCATAAAGCAAGAGTCCAGTCACAGAAATCAAATCATTTTAAAGTGTAGGCCGTCAGCAAAAGCAAACATACAGAAACCCTTAAGACTCCTTGATCCCCAGGTTAAACGAACTCTTCTGGATTGTCTAATTAAGATGAATCTCATGTTCTTAGAATCTGGAGAAGAGAATGTCTAAGAAATCGTACACGAAATTTGTGGATTCCTTGTTTCCCAGACTCATTCTTCGTGGACGACGAGAATTGGTTCAGATCTCTGCACAAGCACCGGCACCATCCCCTGTTGTTGGATCACCTACATTCAGTCCGGCACCTTAAAGTTCTAAGGTTCATTGCCCTCAAGGCAGTGCAGGCCCCCCATCGCGTCAATTTTTTGCAACAGATTTAAATGTTTCAAGCCCACAACCTGCAGCTGATGAACCAAGTCCAAATTCTTCTTCAAATGTACAGTCAAATAGGAACAATAAAACAGTTGTTATTGCTGCTACAGTAACTGCAGCGGTGACATTTTTTGTTGCTGCACTGGCTTTTTTTTGTTATTATAAAGTTTGTGGGACCTGGCATGGGGTCGGACAAAATGACGAGAGTCCCCTTCTCCAAGTAAGCTTAAGCAGTTATTCTATTGGTATGTGCAAGTTTTTCTCTCATCTTTTTGTCCAAAATTTCAATTGCACTTTGTAGTTCTGATATTAAATTAACCTTTGACTTCCATATTCATCAGAGAAGCCTTTTGCTTCAGGAGATAACCAAATGAGGCCTGGTAATTAGTCATTCCATAGCAACTCGTACCACCATACAGTATCAGGTATTCTTGGTACCTCAAATGTTGGAAGTCCATTGGGAGCTGTTACTGGTGTTGGCTCAATCACAGATGAGGGACTGCCTTCTCTAAAGCCTCCATTAAGAAGGGCAGATCCCTCTGAACTGCCTCCTCCTCCTGTATTGCCACCCTCTCCGAAACCTTGTTCTGGCGGCCCACGTCCGCATCCTCCAGGACCCCCTCCACCACCATTGCATATACCTTCAGCCTCCAAGATTGGTCCTCGCCCACCACCACCTCTAGGTACTGGTATCCCTCCACCTCGGCCACCCACCATAGGCTTGAAACCAGCTCGCCCTTCACCTCTTGGACCAAATCATCCATCAAGTTCTGCTAACGGGGACGAAGCTGATGCTCCTAAAGCTAAGCTAAAGCCATTCTTCTGGGATAAGGTTTTAGCAAACCCTGATCATTCAATGGTTTGGCATCAAATTAAGTCAGGTTCATTCCAGTAAGTGTTCTTTAAAAAAGATTATCTGTCGATTTCTTTGTTCTTATTATGAATTTCAGAATTTTATATATCATGGTGCCAAAAAAACAAATAAATATTTTTTCAAACAGATTTGATGAAGATATGATAGAATCTCTGTTTGGTGCCCCTGCTGGGAAAAACAAGAAGGAATTGGAAAAGGATTCTTCATCTCAAAATCCTTCAACCCAATATATTCAAATTATTGATCCAAAGAAGTCACAGAATTTAGCAATTCTTTTGAAGGCACTGAATGTGACAACTGAGGAAGTTTATGATGCACTTCAAGAAGGTGGCTTCTTTGCCCTTTTCTCCCTTTGTTCGACAAACTATGTATATTAGAAATATGTCCTGGCTATTACATCTTTATCATTTGATATTATGTCTGCTTTTAAATGTTGCAAATCAAGCTCTTATCTCGGTTCAGATTTTATTCTATCAAGAGCAGCAAACTAATCTATCCTAGGTGAATCAGGAAATGAGCTTCCTCCGGAATTTGTAGAGACTTTATTAAAGATGGCACCAACAGCTGCAGAAGAATAGAATCTGCGGCTTTATAGTGGTGAACTTTCTCGACTTGGGACTGCTGAGCGGTTCCTGAAAGTCTTGGCTGAGATACCTTTTGCATTCAAGAGGCTAGAATCCTTGCTCTTCATGTGCGCTTTGCAGGAGGAGGCATCAATCGTGAAAGAGTCCTTTGGGACCTTAGAGGTAACAGTATATCTCTGACCAGTAGTTCTTTGACTTGTTTCTAAATAGTTATGGCCCTTTCCGCAAACTTAATTTAAAATTTATTTTGGTGATTTTCATGCGTGATCTTTTTCCTTCACAAACTAGAAGGTTTAGGTGCTGTTGCTTACCATTATCTAGTTCTGCATTTAGCATTCTCATGCCAATAGTTTTTAGGTTTCTTTATTTGGATGTATATAATGATGTCTAGCTATTGTGGCATCTCCATTTGCCTCTGCAAGCTGCTTGTGCAGAGCTCAGGAAGAGTAGGCTGTTCTTGAAGCTCTTGGAAGCTGTTCTCAAAACTGGGAATCGCATGAATGATGGAACATTCCGTGGCGATGCACAAGCTTTCAAGCTCGACACAGTTTTGAAATTATCAGATGTTAAAGGAGCCGACGGGAAGACTACACTTCTACACTTTGTTGTTCAGGAGATAATTTGCTCAGAGGGTGTACGGGCTGCCCGTGCACCTAAAGAGAATCCTATAGAAGATCTCGAGGATTCGTCCCATGATATGGAAGATCAGTATCGCAGTCTTGGGCTTCAGGTGGTTTCGGGCTTGGGGGGTGAGCTCGAGAATGTCCAGAAAGCTGCGGGCTTGGATGCTGATAGCTTAATGGGAACAGTTGCCAAGTTTGGTCATGGGCTTGTCAAAGCCAAAGATTTTCTAAACTCGGATATGAAAAGTATTGGTGAAGAAAATAGGTTTCACCAAGTTCTTAAGAGTTTTGTGCAGAATGCTGAGGTTGACGTGATGTGGTTGTTGAGGAAGAGAAGAGAATAATGGCTCTGGTGAAAAGCACAGCCGATTACTTCCATGGGAACGCCGGTAAGGATGAGGGCTTGACTTCCTATTAATTTTAAACAAGTCTTGCAATGAGGTGAAGGATGCACAAAAGAAAACAAATAGGACACCAAGGAAAGAAGATTCGACAGTGACACCTTCTGCGAGACCCCGCCAGGCTCCACCTCGTGATCCTCGGCAGCAGCTTTTCCCAGCAATCAAGGACAGGCGTATGAATAGTTCTAGTTCAGATGAAGATAGTTCATAGAACTTGTTTATCAGAGGGACGTGAAATATTTAATTTATGTGATTTTGTGTTGGGTTGAGATGTAGTGCTATAGTGTAACAATAGTTAGAAGCCCTAGTTTATAACACTCATGATAATGCCTTGTTTGTTCAGGACCTTCGGGCTAGGTGGTGTTGCTCAGTCATAGGTTTGACTTTTGAGTAGCTAGGCTTTATAAATTGTGAAATGAATTTAGTTGGTTGTCAATATTTTATAGATTCGGGTGAATGCAAGTACTGTATAGTATCTTTATTTTTATCGGTAAATGTTTTAATAATGTTCCATCAAGTTTTATCCAAACACCATTGAAATGATTTTCGGATTCGAGGTATGGTGTACTCCATTATCAGAGAAGACCGATCATAAATTTTTTACTAATGTTAGGATCCCAAAATTGGTCCCATGTGATTTTTGATGATTTAGTATTAAATAATTAACTAATACAGATGAAAATATGATAGTAAGGTCTCTATCAGGAGTTCGAATTTATCTTATCATTTAGTTAGAATTTAAAAAAATTAAATTAAATAACCAATTCGGTATTTGAATTTATCTTACCCCAGTTTAGAAAAATAATTTTAAAAAAATAAAAATTAAATAACCAATCCGGTTGATATTCGTGAACATCTCAACCTAATAAAGCCATAACTCGAGCAATCACCACAAAATTGAATCAATCATTTAGATTTAGATTTCTTTTATTAATTAATTTCCTATAATTTAGATACAATAAGAAAAAATCTTATAATGTACTTTTCTATTTATATATGAGAAAGGAAATCATCTATACCATGTAAAATAGCCCAATGGAACATACCATATTTGAGAGCGGAAATCAAGAGATACTCCATATGTCGCTAAAAAACCTTCCGTTTATGTGAATGAATTAATTAATTTCCATTATTGAAGTCTAATATAAGGTTAAAAGGATCTTCGGAGAAAATTATAAAATAAAAAATATAAAAAAAAAACCTTCAAAACCAGCCCCTTGGAACTTTATTTCGGTCCCGACGGTTGAGAATTCTGCCAAACTTGTTCTATATCAATGTCGAACAGTATACAAGCTCGTGTAGAATCTGCAATTGAAGATATAGGGTCTGAAGAGACTGAAAACAGCCCACCATCTCCTTATGCTCCTTTCGGATTTCCAAGTATGGGTACAGATCCCGAAGAAAGTGAATCTTATTTAGATGTCAGCAGCCATTATCAACGCCATAACCACCAAGATATTGAAATAGCAGTACAAGTAGTAGCAGGAGAAGAAGAAGTGGATGATAACAATTCTCTGCTTTTGTTGGAAACTAACACTGATTCTGGAAGTTCCAATTCCAGTACCCGAACGTCACCTGATAAAGAACTTCCTGCTTTTGAATTAAAGTCGAAATCTCTGACAATGAAGGTTTCTGACCCTCCTCTGTTTCCCGCGTCATCTGTCCCAAATAAACGACCTCTCTGTTTCTCCAATGAAGGAGATGGTTCTCAGAGTAAAAAGATGAAGAGCAATGAAGACGATGTTCAAAATGCCGGTCTCGATTCAGAGGATGATAATAGAATTGATATTGATGGTGATGAGATTGGGATCTTGAAGGGGTTTATTGGTTATCATGCAGAGAATGGGTTGTACCCTTTTGATGATTCAGGTGCATTGAATGATTTCATGGTCAAGAACTCGCTTGATAATGAAGGTGGTCTGTTGAAATTGGAGAGAAAAATCCAAGAACTAAGGGGGAAATTCATGAAGAATGTGAAAGAACAGAGTGTTTCGGGACTGGACAATCAAGAAGCTTTCGAACTGTCGAAGAAGATATGGGGCGATGGAAATTGTAATGATCTGAGTAAGTTGAATACAGAAGAGAAGAATGATTCGAAAAATGGCCATGATGATCAAGAGGATTCTGGTAATTGATTTGGTGGCAGTTAAAGCCCAGTATTAGAGTATTTGCTTAGCTAGGGTTAGTTTCATCAGTTGAATAGCTCTGCTCTGTTTTCTTTCACAGATAATTTTTTGTTTACGTACTTTAATTAATCCTACACTAATAATTTGTTACTCCATCCGTTGCTATTATGTTAGTTACTGGAGTATTAGGTACGTATTAACAAAGTAGTAGTGCTTAGATATAAGTTTTATGCATTAAATATTCTTGTTCTAGTGTTTAAACTGAAGTACAGAAAGAAACAAAATTAGGACTTGAAAATCAAAAAAAAAGTACCTCTGGTAAATTAATAATAATAATATTATACCAACTGCAGACTTCTAATGAAAATGTATCAATATAATGGTTTTGTCTACTGCTATGTGAGTCTGTCTGTCTAGTGCACATATGGGGGGTATCATGCAGTCCAACATTCCTTTATTTTAGTGACCTACTCACTTTCTTTTATCATACATATTCCATGTTTCTATAATTTATTCCCAGTCATCAAAATAGCCTACAAAACAAATATTGTTTTCATCTCCTTTACCTTTACTTTTAAAATGTTTAATTTATGACAGAGACTTTTATATCTCTTCTTTTATGTGACTTCGTCTCTGTACGGCTAAAGATGTGTGTCTTCTGAGGGTTCACTCCCAAGAAGATTATGCTCGTTTGTTACAGTTTATTTGAAAATAAATTATAAATTATTTAATAATTAAATTATTGAATAAGTATGTATTTTTATTTGATACAAATTATTTCAAAATAGATTATTGTTATAATAAATTAAATAAAATTTAATTTTTGATCACTCTCCAGCAAGATGTTGATGCCGGCCATGACCACCGCCATCTGCACCCTCAAGCCGACCAAGGAAGCCATTGCTGAGAGAAAGGTCACCCTCCTTTCTTCTCCATCGTCGGACAACAAAACTCCCCCTCCTATACTCCCCCTCCTTAGTCCTCCACAAATCTTCATAATTAGCCTTCTGGGTATCTGCAGAATTTATTAACTCATAAATCATCGATTTTGATCAAAAATTAAGGCTACACAGCCTCAATTACAGTTGGGATTCAAACCCGACCTTCTTAAGCTTCAACCTGAATTAAAAGCTACAAATTTGCTCCTTTCTTGATCAATTGATGTTTTGATTTTGTTACCCAAAGTCCAAAATGAATTTTCATAAATTTTAATTAATTTTTAGTGTTGTTTTCCGCCGATGATGGTGACCGACTAGAGGGATGGTCGGCAAAAGAGTGGTGGGTGGCCGACGGTTATGCTGGGGGATCGAGGTCAACGGAGAGTAAATTAGTAATTTCAACAAAAAAGCTCCCCAACATTGAAAATAAGCTGCTGAGGAGCAACTTTTTCTTCTGATTTTTGGCTGCATAATATGCTTGTGCAATCACTTTGATGATTATTTGAAAAAATTTTACCCAACAGATCATATAATAATTATAGTTTTTAAAAAATTAAAAGCTAAACCAAACAAGGTCATATGTAGTGAATTTTTGAATCTTCAATGCTCTTATGAAGATTCGAAGGCTAGAAAAAATCAAACTAATTTTATTCACTTCTCGTATATTGTGTAGACGCTTGTATCGTATATTGTGTAGACGCTTGTATTTAAGGAGTACTTATGGTGTCTACTCATTTTTTATTACTTGTAAGTTCAAATAATTGCATTTTTTTTCTTCCATCCATTGTATCTCGTTTCATTTTGAGAATGCTTTACAGAAAAAGACAAACAACAAACCATGGCATTGCATAATTTTCACTAAATATTACTGATTTATTTTTAAAATTTGAAAAAGTCTTAAAATAACTTTCCCTTCCAAACCTGCCACCTCCTTATTAACGTATGAGTGCTAGTATTATTACTGATAATTAAGGTGAACAAATTGGGAGTTTGCTCAGCCCCACATAATGTGACCTCAAATATCAAGGTGAACAAATTGGGAGTTTGCTCA
>JAUMHB010091061.1:0-11113 GCA_032359685.1 Pittosporum tobira
AGGGGGAAAAGTAATAGCCTTCCTAATTTTCTCTCTCCTTGTTTCTCCATGGGACTTGTTAGTTGTTTCTTACAACATGTGTATATATATATATATATATATATGAGAAATTTTGGTTTTAAGCCAACTAAGTGTACGCAATGTTTAATAATTTTTTAGTCGGGTAGTGCAACATGAAACAAAAAAAAAATAGAGTTAAAAGGTCTAGTTTAAAACAAATGAAAATATATAGTATAATTTGAAACATTGTGTATACTTAGTGGCTCAAAATGAATTTTACTATATATATGCACAAAAAGCTTGAGGACCAATGCCTAGAGCGGAATTGGCCTGGTCAAAGTCTTGTTAAAACCCAAATAGTTTAGGACCGAGCTAGCCTTTCAAAAGAACAAAAATGTTTAACAGACTATATCGTATTAGGAGAAAGATCGGCCTGGTCCGGGTTAGTTTTTGAATCGGTTTTGGTTAAAGACCGGTTTGGGCGCTAGTCTGGCCTGAGCCTATGCCAATCATAAAAGCTCTAGGAAAAGCCTGCATAAATTACTAAGTATTATAAAAAAATTACTCTTTTTGTTTTTAATACTGTTTTTAAAAATTATTAAGTATTATAAAAAATAAGTTTATAACGATATAAATTACTAACTATCTAAAATAAATAACTATGTAAAATAGTTAACTATATAAAATAACTATATAACTATATATATATAACATAACAATATAATTAATTATATAAAATAACTAATTTAATAACATTAGAACCATGAATTACTAACTTAATAAAAGTATTTTGAAAGTTATATATAGAAAATAATTAAATAATTTTATAAATTATAAAAAAAATTTAAAAATAGAAAAACTCTGGTTCTACATAATTTGGCCTGCCCCGGCCCGGTCAACTCAAAAGACCGGCCCGATCTTTTTTAAATAAAGACCAGTCCTGACATACTTGGATTAAAATCTGTCACATCAATTTTTTTGTGCATCTTTCAATACATGGTTCATATTTGTTAAATATCATTATGTAATTGAGATGATCTTGGCTAATCAATATTGAGTCAATGACTTTTTTTTTTTTTTTTTTTTTGGAGACGCGGTAAATAATATCAAAACAATTTAATTTAAAAATAAATTATAAGCTGACGTGAAGCAACATAAACAGCCAGTCATTGAGGTCAAGTGGCCACAATTTGGTGCACTTACATGCACGTTGTCTATCAAATGCGACCAGGAGGATGATAGAAAATAATGCAATTAGATCATTGCACTCGTAACTTTCAACCGACTTGTTTGTGGCTCAACTCTCTCCTCTAGTGCAGTTGCCGGTCTAATAATATACATATTTTAGACTGTTGTGCTTGTCATGACACGTAGACTAGTAGAATAATAATAGTTTGCAAAAAAAAAAAAAAAATGTTTATACTGCATATTCACTGGTGTGGTTAAAAGTTGGCAGCATTCAAAGTGCACATAATTATAATTGTAATTTAAAGGTAAGCACAAACTTTTTATTTTCATAAAAAATTGGAGAAAAATGTTAATCCTTCTACATCTCAATAATGCACAAATTATAAATACCATAATGTATACCCACATCTCACAATTTTCACAGAAGAACCCATCTATGAAATGTGGTCCTTTTTCTCAACAATCCAAACAATTCCCGAGCTTTTAAGGAGAATAACTCATCCTCCTACTCGCCAATATGCCAACTACTCACATATGTATTAAAAAATAAATATTTAAAAATATCTAAAATAATTAAAAAAAAAAAAAAAAAACAATATATAAAATTAATAAAATTGTCAGAAAAACAGCAGATGACTGTCTAGAACTTAAAGTGTGACTAATAGAACCGTGGCGGGATTTATTAGAAATATTCTAATGAAAATGAAATTAGAAAACAAGAGTTCAAAAATGCTAAATTCAAAAACACAGAGAAGCTATATATATATATATATATATATATATCAAAATGCACCTTCCATGGAGAAATAACCCTTTTCAAGCAGAAGTGGGAACGAATCAAAAACTTGAAACGAAGACAAACTAATGGTCCTCATCACCATCTAGTTTTTTTAGTATTTTGTGTTTTATTGATTAGCATAAAATATACTCAGGTTATATAATAATTAGTTTTATGGGTGCTCACAGTCTCACACGCGTAATTTTCACAATTTTTTTTTATTTTTTAGTATTTTAAAGAAAAAAAATACTAAGTTGTAAAAGTTGTAGCCAATTACAAATTAGCTTTAAAGATAAAATTTATATTTTATTTTTATTAAAATTTAGTTTATATATTTATATTTGCTACGGTTAACAACATTTGTGAAAAAAGAAAATCCTATCATTTATAATATAAATAAATAATGAATAAAACACAAACCAACAATGTGATTATTGTAACTGCCATGTTGAATGATATACGTAGCACAGTAGCACTAATTGGAAAATATTAATGTCATTTATTGCTCGTGGACCAAGTGATGCCCTGCACAACACGTTGGTGTTGGCGTGCTGCAGTTATATTATATTTTTATGATGGTCAAAAACCAATTAGACAATAATTGTAGTTCATTTTAAAATAATTTAAAATTAATATTTAAATTATTAATTAAAAATAAAAATATTTATTTTTATACTGCATATTCACTCAGAAGGTTCCTGGTGTGGTTAAAATTTGGCAGCATTCAAAGTGCATATAATTATAATCGTAATTTAAAAGAGGCGCAAATATTAATTTTCTATTTTTGTTTTCATAAAAAGTGTTGAAAAGTATTAATCCTTCTACATCTCATCAATTGCACAAGCTAAATACCATAATGTATACATATTTGAGGTCATCTCATTTTCTAGAACGGACCGGGACAAAAAGACCCAATTTTTTTATTGATCTAAATATATAAGTTCAGACCTACTCAAGACGGATTGAACGAGCCGCGACATTTTTTTTTTGGGGTGCACTTGAAAAAAATATAACACCGATATATTCGAAGTATCATGCCATCAAATAAAAGTCCAATGAAAGCTCAAATTAGATTGACCCATTAGATCAAGCTCTCCACACAGACAGGCCCGAGCTACTAGCCTCACACTCTCGAGTTCAGAGGTTTAAAAATATCATACCAAAAGGGCAAAAGGTACACTTGATAAACTTAGTGAATGGATATGGCCCAATTGGGCTGAGTGTTTATAAAGATTATGGGTTAACTAGCATGGGCCACAAAGGGAAATTCACTTCGGCTTATAAGTTAGAAGAAGTAATGAAAGTCCGGCCCAAATGTTAAAAGTAATACAGTGGCTTGAGCTAGCAATATTGCGACAAGTACATAAAAAGCTATAACTAATCTAAAAATTTTGCATTACAAATTCAAAGAATAACATACTCCATACATAAAATCAATCATAAAAATTTATTGTTATTATTATTAGATTGACCGGGTGTCCACGGACCGGACTTGTTTTGGGTAAGCGAAAATTGGGCCAGGCCAAAAAGGACTGATTTTTTTTGACCCAAAGTATAGGTCCAAAGCCCGCCCATTTTGCAGACGGCCAGGACTTGGGCCTTGGGCTAACTTTGTCAAGTTTATTTTATGCAATTACTTCTTATCCACATATGACAAATTTCACATAGGAATCTATTTATGAAATGGGGTCCTGTTTCACAACAATCCAATTATCCAAACAACTACTGAGTTTAAAGGAGAATAATTCGTCCTCCTATTCACCAATATACCAACTACTCACATAAATATTTTTTAAAAAATCCTTAAATAACTAGAAAAATAAAAAAGAACAACATATAAAATTGAAAAAGCCGTTAAACGGACTGACGTTAATCAAATTTAAACACTTAACTAATATAAACAGTAGATGACTATTTAGCGCGTAAAATATGCTAATAGAACCATGGTGGTGTTTCTAAAAATATTCTAATGAAAATGAAATAAGAAAACAAGAGTTCAAAAATTTTAAATTCAAAAACGTTTACACAATAACATGAAGAATCTTGGAGAAATAACCCTTTTTTGAGCAAAAGTGGGAACGAATCAAAAAGATGAAACGAAGACAAACTACTAGTCCTCAACACCATCCTTGGGACCCTAAGTTCGTCCTCAATAGTTTGACTAAAATTCAAAACAGCATCCGTAATCAAGCACAAAGTAGGAGGCTCGTTTTAGTACGACAACAACCGATCCAAGCAATCGTGAAACGGATCTACGCAAACCTCATTGAGGAGCTTGATTAGAATTACAATGTTTTTGATATCAAGTCCAGAACCAGATATATCTTCTAGGGTTTCGAAGATGGGTTCTGTTACAAAGGAGTCTACTATGGAAACAGACCAAATGTAAGAACAATATTTAAATGTCCACATTCACTCCTCTTAGCTCATCATCCTCGGGCTAGACAAGTCCCCAACATTCGTCTCGTCCAAACCTCTCGAACTCGCTTCTCTATTTTATCTTATCTAACTGCAAGAAACATATTCACCCATAGCAAGAATGAGTGGATAAGCTCAACAAGTACAAAGTCCTCAAGGCTAAAATAATTTCCTTGTAAACATTTCATACAAAAAATTCAGATGTTTTGAGAATTAAAACATTCAACATTGGACCCACGATCATAGAGTGAAGTCCACATGCAAATCAATGCTCGCATGATTCAGAACTCAAAAAAATCATGCAAACATTCAAATACAATTCAAAAAGTAGGCTCAACTTACAAACTCACACAAGTGGGTCCACCTGGACTCCTTTCAGACAAGCAATCATCACCATAAGCTAACCTCTCTACCTGGTTTTACTTAGGCAGAGGAAACATATAATTTCATTCCGAGGATGTCTCCCACATATATCTCTTACCACGAATTATTTTTCGTGGATTTTCTAGACCCGATATGGTTAAAGTTCAGTTCAATCATACTAGATCTTTATCATACATTCGAGATTCATTAAAATAATAATTTCGCACATACGGGCAAACCATGCACGGTAGAAGTGTTTGGTGTTCAAACATATGCTACATACGTCATGCACAAGGAATTAAATCTCATGCATACATGACAATTCAAAATGCAGGTGCAATGAAACAATGAACTTGCATGTAAAAAATTGGCAAAAAGAGTATTTGCCTGCTATGGTAAGACTTACTCTCATTCGTTCTTGCCGATTAACCTCCGTTTCCGTTCTCGTCTTCGTCTACTCTATTTCCTCCATTTATACTCTAGCTATTCTAGAGCCCTTCTAGACCTTAAAATAGGTCTCAAAATTCATAAGCGTCTCGAATTAGTAAACTATTCAAGTTCTAGCTCTTACATTTCATTGGCCAACTTTTAACTCACTATACTAGTAGCACTTACATACAGACAAATTTCTGTTACATGATCTGTTTAGCTACAAACTTAACTTTATTAAATTCTACACTTACAGATCTTTATATAGGCTCAAGAACAACTCAATTCCAAGTTCATATGAAAAATTTATGACTTTCCAAAGTTGGAACAATTTCTAGAAAACTTAGTTCTGCAGTAGCTTTTTGCAGTCAACTTCAGGGATTTTTGAAAAATAATAAATCATCTCCAATTTACTCCTTCTTGTGGTAAAACATACTAGAAAGACCCAAGTTCTTCCAAAAAAAATTTCAATTTTTGATGAACACATTATTTTACATGAATTTCCAAACTTGACCCAAAATCAAGATTTTATAGAATGCTTATGTATAAATTCTCTAGCATTTTTCTAAAATTACCAAATGGCCTTAATTGTAGCTAAAAATTTGGGAAAACCATATTTACCAAGTTAGATAAGATCAGAAAATGTTTTATGCGTAAATTACTCGTAGATTATTTTATATATATTTTTGAACATTGGTTGTATTTTGACTCCAAAAATTCATCATGCATGGTTTTGTTCCTTTACCACCAATGAACTTATAGCTTACCAAAAATTTTATCCATGGCTTCAAAACAACACTTTAAACCCTTTCATACATGCATCTTATGTTCATGAATTCCAATTAAACATAATAATCCAAGTAACCAACAAACACTATACAAACATCAACATGAAACCTTCATGCAAAATCATCTTCTCTAACCACTAATCAAGTATGAACTCAACTTATACATCCAATAAACTACCAATACCTGCTCTTAACTACTTAATCATCATTAACACATATAAGCTTGGTCATGCAAATTATAAAATCAAAGTAGAAACTTATGCATTCTTTGATTGTTCTTGCAATTTCAACTTCTCCCCTTGCCTCTCTTGCCTTCTAGCCTCCAAATCCTTCCAAACCAACCCCTAATCCAAGTTATTAAGACTCAAATTTGATGATTTCTTGCTTTCTTGGGTGTGAATATGTATGAAATGCTTGAATCTAAGCTTGGTTGCTTGAGTTTGCCAAGGTTTTTCTTCTTTTCTTCTTGCAAGCTCTCTTTCTCTCTCTAAACTTCCTCTCTTCTTTTCTTTCTAAGTTGGAGTGTGGAATGAAGGAGAGTGCTGCCCTTTTTCGCTGAAATATCAAGGTCAAGAAGTCCAAGTTGCTTTTCTTCCCTTTCATGGAAAGTTTGATACCTAGACTCACCCATGTCACAAGCTTTATGATGGCCAAGAAAAGATCTTCTCTCCTCTTTTTTTTTCACATGTACCTTTATGATATATATGCAGCAAACACGCACACATACTTTCACTTGGCCTGCCACTCCAATTGGACTTGGCCCGCTCTACCAATTTTTGCTTTCTTTTTTCAATTTTGGTCCAATAAGGCACCTTGAGCCCACTACATAAAGTCAAGTAGTCCAACTTCATCTTACTTGGACTTAACAAAATTTATATAAATCCTAAAGACTCTTGTTTGGCCCAACACAATTTAGTTTAGTCTAAGGTTAGGGTTTCCCATACCCATCTCAAGACAACACGAAAAATCTTCCGAACGAAGTTGCGTAAAACGTACTATCAATTTCATTCATATCATCAATCATCAAATGGATTTACAAAAATTATTTGCATTAGTCTCATAAAATTTAATTACATGTCGTTTACATTCATTGAGAAAAATTATTGGATCTCACACCCCGGGTATTCTTACATACATTTTCACGTCTAAGTCCAAAAAAAATTTCTAATTGCACAATACTTAGTAAAATAAATTCATTAACTTGCAAAATTGTACCATCATTCACATATAAATATTTACATTATATTTTCATTTTTTTGACCAATTTCTCGAGTCTCACAAAAGGTGCTCCCATATATTTAACATTGTTCTCGATAAATTCAGAATAAACTTGTGCTTGTGTATTTGGTGTGTTAAGGTTTATGAATAGATTAGATTTATCAAGGCTAATGATTTGATCAGAGGCTATTTTGTAATTTTTTTAATATTGATAAGAAATTAGATGTATGTGCATGTGTATGCATTTATTGGGGGACCATCGTAATTTTATTATGTTATTATAGTATTATTTTATGCATTTATTAATTAATGAGGCTATTTACCAAATAAACAGATTGAGTTAGTAGATTTGGGATTGAGTTCACGAACAATAATCACAATGGTTTTGTAATTAAAATTTACGTGGACAAAATTGGCTTACAAATTTTGCGTCCTTAAAGTCAAAGTTAAATAGTTATTTAACTTTTATTGTTTCTCATAAATTATTCATTTTTTCTTTTATGCAATTATTAATTTTCTCTCTATTTTTTATTTTTTTTGTTTTTCAAAGATCTTTTATCTTCACATGTGTTCTCTTTAGAATTTTAAAGTAATATGTAACCATAGTTATCAAATCCAGATCGGACATCAAACTGATTGAGGCATTAGTTAAATGGTTTAGTGGTTCAACTGGTTGAACCAGCAGTCGAACCGGTTGTACCTAATTTCTAATTTTAAATAATTTAAAACATATATACAATATAGTAAATAATTTAAAATATTTTATATGTAGTTATTGGCTAAAAGATCATGCATTTTACCTACAAAAAGTATAACTTTGCCTTATTCCTTAGCATGTTTTTATATTTTAAATCAAAAAATTTGTACATATTTTATCAAAAAATCATATAATAATTATATATTTTTTAACTATAAGTAAATGTTTTGAAGAAATACGTTATAAATATTCGTAATAGAAATTAAAAAAAAATCAAAGCTTTCAATTTGGTAAAAATGTCATATAAATTAAATTATTAGTTTCAAAGGAATAAAAGTGTTTGTAATTCATAGAAATATTATTATTGGTCACCTCAATTTTTAAAATTCAAAAGGTGGATAAAATAATCAGATGGTGGAGTACGAAAATAGTTAGTTGTGACACCCCTAAATCTGGGTATCCACACCCTGACTTGAGTTGTCAATTTATTGATAATATCACAACTTACAAACGTACAATACTTTATTATAAAGTATACAAGGTCATATTAAGGTACATCATGTCATGCTAGAAATATTATACATGACATTCTTCACAAATTTTTATTCTTTTAGCTAATAGTACGCAGTGGAAACATCTAAGCAACTGGACCTCTAGTTCATTCCCCCAATAACCCCGCTATCAATTATCTGCACTTGAAAGGAATATGAGACAAAGAAGTGAGCTCAAATAGCTCAGTAAGAAATATCATAACTAAAGATAACTAAAACAAAAAAAATTATCATCAGCCTTATAAGTCAACAAATTGAGTGTGAATGAGAACATAGACATATGAAATACTGTCAAGTGTAACTGCACGAGAAAGGTAAGTATAGAAATAAAGCAGTTATGAATGTCTAAGTTCTCCAATCTTTAAATAGTCATCAGGATATCATTACTGGACATGCCAGCATGCGTGACTTTATCACACAGGTAAACGCCACCAATATCACACGTCTTTGCAGCCGGCCAAAGACAATCATAATTTAGCAATTCTGTCACACATGCCACTAATATAATATTTGTACGCCCTTGCCACTCAGGCTAAGGCACCCACAATCAATCTAAATTCGAAACCTGATGATTACTAAAATAATTAAGATGAGACTTTCAAAGTCTGTAAGTAAAGTAGTCGGATCTCAATAAGATAGAATCAATTAATTTAGAAATTATTGTTACCCAAGGAGTAGTAACAATGTCAACAATCAAATTATCCACATATGTCCAAATTATCAACATATGTTCAAGGTCAAATAAAATATTTGATCTCAAGAGTTTCAAAGCTGAACAAAGTGTTTCCAATCACAAGAATCTATTCAAGAGGAAATGATAGTATAACGTAAAGGTCAAAGGATATTCCTTCTAGTGAAAGCAAAATGATAGTACTCCTTACCTTAACGCGTACTCCGTAAGTTATATCTTCATAGGAGTAGTTGACCTATAAATTATTTTGTAAATTATAATATAATCAATGATGTAAATATATTTAAGTATATAATTTAACTATTATTTCACAAGTCTGCCAAACACTAATTTATAATATAAAATAATTTTTTATGATTTAAAAATTATATTAAAGTAGCTTTATTCAAAAGTTTATAATAACTTGAAAAATATTTGCGGAAATGTAAAAGTGGAAGCTTTACAAAAATCTTACAAAGAAGACTCCTCCTACAGAATATGGTTTTGTAAATGTACTTTGCAAGTTTGGTATGAGTGTATAATATAGGTTTAAAATTATTTCGTCAATGATACAAAATAAAAATAAGTATTACCTGAAAATTTTTTGTATTACCACTTGAATTCTCTTGCAAATATAATTTTAACAACACTCTAGAAGTATTCTCAAAAATACTCACAATATAGTGTAAAGAGAATGGAGCAAGTATGTAAAAATCTTTCTTCTCATCCATCTATTTATACTAGAATTTTGCTAACACTTCTCCAGAAAATTTCGCAAATAAATAATTTACTTGACAACTTCCAAACTACTTTTTCATGCATTAATTTTATGTTTCCAAATAATAATAAAACACTAAAACTTATTTTTATACTTTATAATAAAACAACAAAACATTATTTCATGCATTAATTTTATGTCTCTAAATAATAATAAAACACCAAAACTTATTTTCATACTTTATAATAAAATAACAAAACTTTATTTCATGCATTAATTTTATGTCTCTAAATAATAATAAAATACCAAAATTTATTTTCATACTTTATAAAAAATTATAATAAAATCCCAAGACTTTTTTTCATGCTTTATGAAGATAATAATAAAATACCAAAACTTACTTTCATGTTTTTTTAAAAATAACAATGAAACATCAATCCCAATGCTTTATGAAAAAACAAAATTTTATTTCATACTTTATGCAAAATTCAAATATTCTCTCAAAATTTCAAATCTTTCCCGAGAAGCTTCCTACACCAAACGTCTCTTATACTCCAACCCATGTGAATTCTATCACATAACTATTGTATATAAATTGTAACAATTTTCACCACTCAATCTTTATCAAAACTTACTTAAATAAATATTACTTCTAATCTTCCATTAATTAACTCATTCTACTTATCCAAAATTAGCTACTTATTAATTAACGTTCATACCCCACTAGTATAACATATTCCAATCTTTTTTACTAATAATTCTTCAAGCACTTCATAAGTATCCTTTATAGTGAATTTAATAATTCTTACGTCTAAAGTCATTTCTTATCTGACAATTATACTATAACGCAGTTACCCTCATATATCCAGCTATCTACACTTTAGTATATTTAATAATTATTTCCAATACTATTGCAGATATTTAAAACTACTGACACTGACTGAAGAAAAATTATTTATCAGATACATCAACATCTAATATATATATATATATATATATATATATATTTACTATTACTCATATTACTGTTGCAATTTTTGTCAGAGTAATAGTATAGTAGAAAGTGACAGACCAATAATTATTGACTATTTGAGTTTTACGATAGCTCAAAAGTTGTCCGACAAATATTAGTAGGGTCCACACGTATTTTGTTATGGGGTCCACTAATACTTTGTCGTTATGCGGTGCACGGTATGAGAACGAATATTCCCTGGCGGCAATGTGAGAACCCGAAAATTTTGAATGATTTAATAAATAAAAATCGTACTATTGTTGTTTCTCTAGTTGAATTAATT
>JAUMHB010091072.1:0-11110 GCA_032359685.1 Pittosporum tobira
TCAAGATTGATATATAATTGAATTCAATCCTCGTGGAATCGATATTTTTACTGCAATCTGATTAGTATACACTTGCACTTTTCACCTATCAGCATGCATGAGATGTTTAAAAGAAAATGTTGAGTATTACAAATGCGAGGGAAGACCAAATGAGATGGAAGGCCCCATGTGAAACGGGTCCCATGGGGAATTCGATGAGATGATGAACTGGTAAAATTTTTGGATTCCATAGGAATGGGTCCTATGGTGCAGGACATAATTCACTGCTTTGAGATATGCACAATCTCTGACGGTCTCCGTTTAGTGTGTACTATGTTTTAAGACTAAGCGGTGAATTGATGGTAATTGATGAAAATTGACGGTAAGTGACGGTAAATCTGAAGGTTAAAGTATACTCAAATTTTTCATGATGTTAAGCACGATTGAAATGTTAATCATATACTGAAATGAATTTACTCTTGAAAAAGTTCAATTATAAATGATTACGTTGTTTTAAGAATGTACTTGCTGAGTTTAATTGCTCACATTTGCTATTATTGAATATTTTATTGCAGTTAGATAAGACCGGATCGAGTAACTAGCTAGAGAGAGTGGAACGAGATTGACACTGGGGATTTGTCTAGCCCGAGGAAAAGGAGCTGAAATGAAGAAATTCGAAATAATTAAATATCATATTTATTCTTAGAAAATTATAATATTAATTAAATTTCGCTGCAAAGTCATTAAGAAATAGTTGTAATTTATTGTAAGTATGGAAGTCTGAAGAGGATTTGACGACCGGTCTATGAGTTTAGCAAGTGTATGGAAACCGGGGCGTTAGAAGTTATCTGCACCTGAAAGAAATATGTTACAAATGAGTGAGCTCAGATAACCCAGTAAGAGGTACCATGACTAAGGATAACTGAAACAATAAAAATTATCCAAAACCTTATAAGTCAACAAATTGGACATAAATGAGAATATAGACATATGAAATACTATTAATATAATTGCAAGGGAAATATAAGTACAAAAATAAAGCAGTTATGAATGTCTAAATTCTCCAGTCTTTAAACCATTATCAGGATATCATTACTGGACATGCTAGTATACATGACTTTACCATACGGGTATATGCGACCAATATCATACATCTTTGCCCCAAGACAAAGACAATCAAAATTTAGTAATTCTGCCACATACGCCAATAATATAAAATTTGTACGTCTTTGTCAGTCAGGCTAAGGTACCCACAATCAAATCTGAATCTGAAACTTGATGATCACTAAAATAATAATATGCGACTTTCAAAGTCTACAACAAAAGTAGTCAACTATCAAGAAGATAAGAATCAATAAATTTAAAAATTATTGTTACTCAAAAAATAGTAACAATTGTTCAACAATCAAATTGTCAACATATGTCCAAATTGTCAATATATGTTCAAGGTCAAATATAATATTCAATCTCAAGAGTTTCAAACTTGAATAAAGTGTTTTCGGTCAAAATAATCTATTCAATAGTAAATGATAGTATAACGTAAAGGTCAAATGATATCCCTTTATGTGGAAACAAAAGGATGGTACTCCTTACCTTAACGCGTAATCCGTAAAGTTATGACTTCCTACGAGTAGTTGACCTATAAATCATTTTTGCATATTATAATATAATCAAAGATAAAATATATTTAAGTATATAATTCGACTACAATTTTTCAAGTTTGTCAAATACCAATTTATAAATAAAATATAAATTTGTATGATTTAGGAATCATATTGAAATAACTTTGTTTAAAAATTTTGTAATAACTTATAAAATATTTGAAGAAGAATAAAAGTAAACCTTTTCATAAATCTTGCAAAGAAAATTTCTCTTAAAATATTTGGTACTATAATTGTACTTTGCAAGTTTCGTACATAGTGTATAATATGATTTATAAAATTATTTCATCAAAGACTGTAAATAGAGAGAAGTGTTCCGTGAAGTTTCTTGCACTCAAAAAATACTCAATATAGTATTCTCTTGCAAAAATAATTTTTGTAACACTCAAAAAATACTCACAAGAATTTTGTAATATCAAATAAGCACTCAATATAGCATGAAGAGAATGAAGCAATGTGTGAAATTTTTTCTTCTCAACCCATCTATTTATACTAAAATTTTGCCAAACCTTTTCAAGAAGCTCACCCAAAAATAATTCACCTGAGAATTACAAAATAGCTTTATGTCTAATATTTTATCTTTTTTTAAAATTTCTTCATCTCATCCATCAAGCACTAATTTTTGTCTCCAATAATACTAATATGCCAAAACTCATTTTCATACTTTATATCCACCATTATATTTTATCTCCAAAAATCATAACATGCCAACATTTCATCTCATGCTTCATGCAAAAATATCATAAAATTCTAAAACTTCATTTCATGCTTTATGAAAAATAATAATAAAGCCAAAACTTTATTTTATATTTTAATAAAATCAAAACTTCCTTTAGTAAAATCAAAACTTTATTTCATGCTTTAATAAAATCAAAACTTTATTTCATTCTTTAATAAAATCAAAACTTTCTTTCATAAAATCAAAACTTTCTTTCATACTTTATGAAAATAAAAATAAAACACCAATGTTTTATGCTTTATGAAAAACCAAAACTTCAATTCATATTTTATACAAACATCAAAGTTTCTCCCAAAAAAATTAATTCTTTTTGGGTAAGTTTTCTACACCAAGCGTCTTTTACACTGCATCTCATATGATCAGATACATATCTCTTTCTATGAATGAATTCAATTTTTAAAAAATTTCCACCCCTCATCTATTATATAATAAATTTTACTTCTAACTGTCCATTAATTAATCATTCTACTTATTCGAAAATTAGTCACGCAATAATTATAATTCATGTTCCACTAATAAACATCTTCCAAATTTTCTTCTAATAATTCATCTAGCAATTCATAAATATCCTTTACAATAAATATAATAATTCTCCCAATGACTTCCTAAATTATTTCCCAATGACTTCCTAAATTATTTAATATATGATAGCTATGTTATAATACATTTATCTTCATATAACTAGTGTCATACATTAAATATTATTGACACTACAATTATTTACTTAATAATTGATTCTGACACTAAGAAAATATTTAATACTATTAGTACTAATCATAGCAAATTATTTATCAATAAAAAGAAGTATATCTTAACTATTACTCATATTACTATTCCAATTATTGTCGATGTGATTATACCGTAGAAAGTGATCGATCAATAAATATTGACTATTTGAGATTTATGGCGATGATGGGGACCGACCCAAATTAGGGCTGAGATCAGCACATCTCACCCTAACTTGGTCCCAGAACACAACACACATGGATAAAGTCAACAAGCCGGTCAAACCGGCTATCTTTAAGGCGCCCGATCGCCCGTCGGCACTTTCTCCACAAACCTCCAGGCGACTGACCATTTGCTACAAGTACTACCAGGGCGACCGCCTGAGCCACTCTAACTTGGGCCTGGCCCAACGGAGACCTTGAAGACCAATAAACATTGGGTCCAGGGTACATTAGTCCGACCGACATGCCTAATAAGACCTGAGTCGGCCCAGCCAGCCCAACAAGGCATGTCTCCTCAGGCGAGACTCACAACTATTGTTCCCTCTGCCTTCGAGCTACAATGGGACTCCTATAAATACCACTTCATTACCACCGTAAACGGAGTCTGAAACTCTCATGCTCTAATAAGACAATATTTCTCTCTCTAAAAGTCTTTGCATTAATCCTAATCACTGACTTAAGATTCAGAGAGGGGAAGGGGATCTAAAACACCTTGTGTTGCCCGTGTTACAGGTTGAACGAGCCGAGGATTGCTTAGCTGGACGGTCAAGTTGACTATGTCAAGGAGAATGATCGGGCTGACCATAACAAACAACTCAATAATTGTTCGACAATTTTTCTTGTGGAGTCAACACATTTTATGTTATGAGATTCATAAATATTTTGTTGTGAAATCCACCAATACATTGTCTGCTATGCGATGCATCGTATGGGAATGAATATTCCCTGAAGTCAAAACATTTTGTCGAAGAAATATTTAGACTTCGGACCCTATAATTTATTTTATCTCCACAAATGCTATACTGTTTAAGATGTATAAATTTTATAAAATACTAAATAAATATTGAATTCTTACAAAAACTCCACATTGACCATTTATTTATTTATTTTAATATTTTAGACAATTCACTATAAAAACCAATTTACTCAATTGAAAATTATTGAGTCCATTCGATTGAAAGTATATCGTTACTACAAACCGTTTTCGGTCGACTCGACTGAAATAACAAATGGTTTCTCAACTTATTTATATATATTTCATAACTAAATCAATTTGCAAATAAAATCTAAAAATTGATAATCTGGTATGAATCCTGCAAGTTGATAAAGACCATAACCACCTAAGTTATGTGCTACAATTTTTTCATTTTGGCACAATTTGTGTGCTACCATTTACTTAGCACTCATACCGACATGAGCAAATTTTATCTCATACACCCGGTCCGCCACTCTGTCTGCAAAACACATTCGGAAGTAAGTAATAATTTGCGAACTTCAGCAGCTAGCTCCGAGATGACAGTTGCATGGCTCAATACACTGCTTTAGCCTCCACAACTGTAACAGAGTAATTAAATTGAATTCTGACCATCTAGACGTATAAGCTTGACATTCCGCGCATTGCAGACCTTAAGCCTCACACCAGAATTATAAATAAAATAAAAATAAA
The DNA here is from genome assembly GCA_032359685.1 of Pittosporum tobira. Taxonomy (NCBI): domain Eukaryota; kingdom Viridiplantae; phylum Streptophyta; class Magnoliopsida; order Apiales; family Pittosporaceae; genus Pittosporum; species Pittosporum tobira. The sequence continues at coordinate 4,774 of JAUMHB010091072.1, forward strand.
AAAAAAATAAAAAAAAAAAAAAAAAAAAAAAAAAAAACTTTTACTGAGGTGAATATTACTGAACTTCGATGACAGAGAAAACACAAAACAAAGTAGCTACTGAACAAACCTCAGAAAATCCCATAAAAAGTTAAAAACACTCTCAGACTAAGATAAACACCCAAATGCTCAATAAGACTCATAAACCGAAAATTCCCAAGTATTGAGCTTAAGCGGTACTTGGACTCTCTAAATGATACAACACCTAATATGAAAAGTAAAGTGTAAATAATACCCTATGCTTTACCCTCGCAAAAAGTAATTATGTTCTGAGCTTGCAACTTCAAATCCAGTCTATCTGCCTATTAATTAACGTAGATGATTTACGGATTTAGCCCTGAATTATGGATTGCTTGGCAAGGTCTTCCTGCTATCCATATTGAATTTTTCTCCACAAGTGCACATAACTGCAGCGGCACAGGTAAAGGACCAGGCAGGCAGCAGCAACTTTTAGATCAAAGGACGCAGACGCCTTTACAAAACAGACTTTTCAGAGATGATTAAAATTGATCGAACCACAAAGTCGGGGAATAAGACTCCAAGCTTGATGCATAACTTCATCATTAATAAAAGGACGTAGGGACCACATCAGACAATAGCTCTCCAGTTCTTCAGATGATGACTTGAGATTAAGAGAAGAAACAATTTTTTCCTGCAACAAAGAGATGGAAAGATCATAAGAGAACTATCAACATCTACACTCATTTTAGAAAGTTGGCCAAAACAGAGATGTAGCCAATTCTTTACTAAGCCTTAAATGCCAAAGGAGGGGGAAAAGCTTACTTACCTGCATCAAGTAATCTTGTTTGACCATGCTGTATATTACAGCCATCATGGCTGCATAATCGGTAAGTTTGGGTTGCTGAAGATCTGAAGACACTATTAATTCCTAAAGAAGACATAACCAGTATGATGTTATGATGTTATACAGCAATCATTGATACATTTTTCAAATTTATCCTGTTTATCATACAAAAGTCTGTTCAGAAGTACATATCATGTGCATCACTTGAACATTATAACTCTGAAATTTGCAAGCCAAACAACTTTCAGCATGGTTAAGGCAGGAACTTCAAAGGAACTAAGAACCAAACAAATTTTGAGATTTCAATGTCTAATATTCAGAAAAATACAGAGAAAAAAGTGGTACATCAGAAATAAAACATACCCAAAATGAACAAAATCAACTAAGCATCTGCTAGTTAAACGGAAATAACATGGTCAATTCCAGAATCACGATTAGAACCAGCAAAGCCCAAAGCAATCTGTCTTAAACAGAAGATTGCACTTCTCTTTTCTTTTGATTTTAAACTGGCCTGGTACAATTAGGTTGAAATAGTTATCTCTTAACAAGATAGAATGGACGGTGCAACTTTGATATTTGATTTGAATTTATTTTTCATTGGTAAGGTTATAACTTAATTTGTGACGGATGGAAGGAAGGAGTATATAAGATAATCAAGAGCCTTGCTCAAAATGTGACAAGGGCTTGGCCCAGTGGTTTGAGATTGAGAACCAAATTACTCTCCCTAGCAATGGCTAGCAGTCGAGTCTCACTATTCCCCTCCCCCTAAATATGTAATGTGGACCAAGGTGATAGTTAAGACAACCACCTCCAGCTCCCTGAAGCCCAACGAAAGAAAGTGTGTGCATGAGGGGTAGAGGGAGTAGCGACAATGGAAAACATAAGTTAGATGAAAGAAACAAAACCTTAAAGAGTTTTCTTATGCCAAAATATGATAACCTAATAATGGACAAAAGAAGAAAGCATATGTAACCGTAAACGATAAACTAGATAGCAAAACCAGGAAATTACCGTGTCATAGGTAGTTGCTACTGAATCCAACACATGGCTAGTATCCTTGTGCTGCAAATTTGGCAAATTTTCACAAGCAGCCACCACTACACCACGTACATCCTTAACAAGGCATTCAAGTTCGTTGACTATATCTTTTTCTGCAATTACCATAGTTAAGTTCAAATTACCAAAAATAAAATATGAGAAAAACATAACATAAGAAGCTGCAAAAGGAAAAGAAGTATCCAGGATCGTGACAAGGTAAAAATGCCCTTAAAGGCCAAATGGCACTAGCAAATGAGAATTTCAAAGAACAAAAAGTTTGTTGTTCATCTTATACAGAAATCTAAAATGGGCCAAACAGTGGCTGAGATCTTCCCATCAATAATTAATACACCAAGAAATAAAGCTGAAGGATTTAATGTTTCTTAATGGAAAGTTTTACTCAAATATTGAGAAAAATTGATACAAAATTTTCATAGTATAACTTTATTTAAGACCTAGGAGGTAAAGAATGAAGAATCGAAAAGAGCTAGCCTCATCAGAGAGACAAATTACATACTTATAGAAAGAAGAGACAAGAATAATATAAGTTATAAAAACAAACTGCAACTTCAAAAGAAAATGAAGCAACAGAAGAAGCAGTCTTCCATAAATTACTCGTGAAGAAGTGGAGAGAGAAAAAAATTGAAGAGTCTTTTGGAGGGGAATTTAATATTGCTGGTAGGCAATAAATATTAATAAGTTACTACACAAAACTTTCCAGAAACATGCATTATACAAGCCACAAACATATTCCAATTAGTTCATTGAACAGAAAACAATGATCTAAATTTATGAGATATTCAGAAATTACTAATGAAATAATGGAAGAAAGTGTTACCTTCACTTGTACTTTTTAGAAGTCCAACTTGGCATGTATTCACTTTTGTACGCAGGTCCCAAATCATAAAAACAGAAAAATATTTTCAATAAGACCGTTAAGATTATAAAGAGTAAATTCAATCAATTAAAGTTCACGAAAAGTAAACTACACAATTTAGGAACTGGCCCACACATGTCGTAGTGTACATATTCAGCAGAATAAAGCATCGCAATGAACCAAAAATATTAAGGAAGACAATTGGTCCTAGGTTTTCATTAAACGAAATTATCAATTAAAGATAAGCCACATACATTTTACTTGCTGCTGACAAAAGTTACAGAGAGATATTCAACACCAACACTTTTAAGAAGTATATTCCAGCGATAAATCGTACGATATAGAATAAAATTTCTACCAACAAGGACAGCTAAACAAATTCAACCAACAGTTATCATCATATCATTAAGTGAATACCATTGTAATAAAATTCAAATGGACAACATTTTATATAGTAAGAATATAGTGCTTGGCATATCAAACCGGTAAATGAAGAATGCAATCATACGTAGTCAGGCATACACAAAGACTAGGAAATAACAACCTCATACTTTTGGATATCATCAATGGAAAATAAGGAGAATTGTCTTCCTTTGAGACATATATATCTACTGATTTTTTGACTTATTTAAATAAAGAATTTACTGTATCTAATCGCCAATTCAAATGCCAAAAGCACAGGGATACTTACACTTGTTTAAATTTTGTACTCTGTCATGAGTGTTAACACATCCACTTTCTACATAGGATGAAAGCCTCCTTGTTGCATTGGCTTCGATGATACACTTAACAAGTTCAGATGCTTTGTCAATGGGAGGTTTCCTAAGAAAATCTTTACCAAATAACAGCAGAACCAAGGTCATAAATAATCTAATGCTATTACTTGTAGCAATGTAAACATTTCATTGGATAAAAAGATATATAAATATTACCAAGTCCTTGTTGGAAACCGGCAAGAAACTTACTTCCCACGTCCACTAGGTCCTCAAATTTTTTGACCCTACAATGAAAGGACTGCTATCAGTGGATAATAATAAGCACACGCCATCTTGAATTAGGAAGACAATGGATCTTCATCTATCAACTGATACGGTGTAAGTCATGAGCAAAGATATGCCAAAGATTACAGACGAAAAATTTAAGTTGTGAACTCAATATTGACTTCACTTGCCCGAATGGTACATCTTCCATTGAACCTCATCATGTTTAGAGGAGTTTCAGTGTATATTAACAACTGACTTCATTTGTCTAAAATTTTATGTAATAGAGATAGGCCATACCAGAACCCAAATGCAATAGTAGTGGAAACAATTGCATTCATATGACTACCAGTAACTCAACGATTTCTAAACCAAACCTCATAAGCAAGCAACAACAACTGTGCTAACTACTCCACCAAAGAAAGGTGTTCTCCCCATCTCCAACGCAGTTCTTAAAGAGATAGTTAACTTTAGCTCTTATTGTAACAAATTTCTCCACGTCAAAAAGCAATATATATGAATCTTCATGTTAAAGAATCATTGTCTCCCGTCTCCCCCATGATGCAACTGCATCCATTTAGCCAATATAGATTTATCATTAATTAGGTGATTCCAGTCATGTTTAGAGCACCTATGTTGCCAAGAAACAAACAAGAAAGTAAATGCCTCAACATTCTGATCTGAATCACTGAGAACATCTTCAGTTGCTTCAACTTGGACATCCACAAACCGCCTCCTTAACTAGACATTGCACGGGACTGTTGATGGAGGTTATATTGACACCTGGAACTTCGCCGATACGAGCACCCTCAAAATAATCACAACTATTTAAGAATAACTCAACAGAATTCAAGCCGGAAAAAATCGAAGATACAGAGTTGAGGGGAGAAAGACTTGCTTTTATCAATCCCCCATCTCCTACATGGGAGTAATGATTTATCACCTTAAAATCATTACTCCCATAATAATGTCATTTTCAAGTACACAAAACCAGAGTAAAATTAAACTTGAAATTATTGATATCGTCATGTTATATGTCATAACAGATTTCCTTATATATCTCTCAGGAACTCATGAATTAATACTTCAACAGGCATTCACTTAAGCACATATGCAACATAATGTACAATATATCAGTAAGTATGATAGTCGGAAATCAAAAGCACGTAGATGCTGCAGTTAAATTCACCTTAGCATAAAATCAGAGTAAAACTGGACAATTTTCTCCAATTCTGATATTGATTTTGTTTCGTCACTCCCCATTATTCTGCAAAAGCCAATTAGAGGAAAAATGAAAAGGGGGAAAGAATTTTGTTATTTGTAAATTCATAGCCAATGGTTTCTCTACCAATAATCAGAAGACGATGATGCCAATAGCTCCTGATAACGGTGATTGTAAGATCATGATGTATACAATTGCTACAATTTTGTTTCTCACCACTAAATTTAGCAGCTGAAAGGCTGAGCTTAAATGAACTGGGGTGAAACAAAATAGAAATTATGAACTTGTCAGGCTACACTAAAGACTCATTTTGAGGTAACAAAACTTGTGAACGTTCGGTCACAAAATTGAGCATCTTCGAGGAAAACACAGTTGGGACTAGACAGGATTCTTATATAAACAGTAATAGGTTATTAAGAATGCCAAATACTCCCCCCGAAATTTGTTAAATTTAAACCCTAAAGTCAATTGGTACCTGAAGGAGGCCGCCGAGGTTGGAGATCCGGGACGAATATGGTGGGAGGGCCCGACGATACAGGGACAAAATCGGGTCTACGACTCAGGTTAAATATTCAAATACTTAGCATGTATATAAAAGTTAGGAAATTGGTGGTGTTCGGTGTAATTGGCGGAAGATGAAGTTGGGCCTGTGATGGTGGAGCCATCAAGAAGAGGAGCGGGGAGCGGTGAAGAAGAAGAAGAATATTATTATAAATGTTCGTCGTCTGTAAATTCAAATTTCAATATTTAACTTTTACTCCTAGCACATTAATGTTGTTTTATATCTCTTGAACACTTTGAATAACAATCATATTTTTTATTTATTTTCTTGTTCAGAAAAAATATTTATTTAGTTTTTGAATTATTTTAATTGAACAAAAGTGAAATATTAATTTTTTAAATTCAATAAACGATAAATATTCAACTTGAAAATAAAATAAAATAATAGAAAAAAAAGATCCTTAATAAGAGAAAAATATTTGTTACTTCTTAATTCTTATTGCTCTGCCCAGATCCTGCTGGTGTACTTTGTTGGGTGAAACACTTTTGACTACTATTTTGATCCGGGTTCTCTTATGCCTCATATGACTAGGGATTTGTCTGACACAACTTAAAAAACAAAAAACACAAAGTTTGTAATTTAAATTTATTATTAAAAAAATACATATAATGTTAATTATTATTTATAAATTTAATTTTTTAAACATACACATGTCTATAAAACATAAATTTTTTATGCGTTTGAATTCAATAAGTTTTAAAATCTATAGAAGCTGGTTCATAATTACCAATCGAGCACAAGTGAACTTAAGATTCAGTTTCCCCCCAAAAAATTGGCAAATAAAAGACTCAGATTAATCCGTAGGTTATATATA
>JAUMHB010091105.1:0-11106 GCA_032359685.1 Pittosporum tobira
GGCCGGGATGATCATGTTAGTATCTTGCATTTGCTGTTTGCAGACGACACTATATTTTTTGTGATGCAGAGACTCTTGAGATATTTGCAGTGTGTTTATTATGCTTCGACGCAGTTTCAGGCTTGAAAATCAATGTCAAGAAGAGCCGTTTAATTCCCATTGGAGAGGTCGATAATATGTCAATTTTGGCAGAGAACTTGGGCTGTCAAGTGGGATCTTTGCCCAACGTCGTGTTTGGGGCTACCTTTGGGGGCGAAGCCCAAGGCAAAAGCCAGCTGGGATCCGGTGGTGGAGAGATTTGAGAAAAGACTAGCTGGGTGGAAGTGGTGTTCTCTGTCAAAGGTGGGCAGGATGGTACTAATTAAAAATACTCTTTCGAATCTCCCTACTTATTTTTTTCTCGCTTGTTGCCGACTTCAGTTCGAAAGATATTGGGTAAGCTTGTCAGGCACTTCTCGAAGAGGATCGGTTGTGGAAAAGGGTGTTGGTGAGTAGGTTTGAGCTGAAACAAGGAGGTTGGATCACTAGGAGTTCAAGGCATCCCTATGGCGTGGACTTGTGGAAAGGTTTTGTTAGGGAATGTTGAGCGAATTCCCTTCTGGAAGGATGCATGGGTAGGCAAGGAGGCACTCTATTTAAAATTTCCCCATCTATTTATATTTGTTGTTAATAGAGATGCAATGTTATCAGAATATATCCCTTTACGTGGATGGAAAGTTTTCATGGCAACCAATCTTTAGGAGATTTTTTCAGGACTGAGAGCTAGAGGAGGTGGATGTCCTCTTAGCTCTTTTAATGGAGGTGGGTCCATTAAAAGGGGGTGTGTTGACTCAGTACGTTGGATCCCACACCAGAGTGGGACCTTTTCAGTAAGTTCATGGTATACAACCTTACGGGGCCAATGGTGACTGTTTTCCTTGGAAGGGTATATGGTGTGCAGGGGTTCCGAGGAAGGTGGCCTTCTTGTCATGGACGGCAACTTTGGTTGCCATCTTAGTGCAAGAGGCATTATGGCTGAGGGGTAGATTTTTAATTTAGTAATGCTAAATGTGTAAGAAAGATTGGGAGTCAAAGGATCATTTGCTCCTCCATTGATCTTTGGGCTTATCCTTTTATGTTATTTGGTGTGGATTGGGTGATGCCTAGATCTGTTCGGGACTTCCTTGAAGCTGGAAGGGGAGCTAAAATGCAAAAGATTCAGAAGAAACGTTGGAATATGGTGCCTCACTGTTTGTGTTGGGTTATTTGGAAGGAAAGAAATTGTAGATATTTTGAGGAGAAAGAACACGGTTAATTGTGCAATTTAATCATTATTTTTGAGTCTCCTGTTCTTTTGGCATACCGAGTCCCATCCGGATTCAATAGTGTCTTTTATTGATTTTGTGACGGACTTTAGCCGTGTTGCTTATGATGGTTTTTGCTGTGAGGGCACTTCTTCAACAAGTGAGCACTTGACCATCACGCCAAGCATGACCTTCAAAATTCTAAATTTCAAATTTGAAGTAAATTTATTTTATTTTGATTGATGTCAAAAGTCAATGTTGTAAACTACGTATAAAATACTACTATGCACAAAATTTGAAAATTTAATACATTTATATCATTGAATTTTAGTATTTCACAACCGTAATTTGATAGAACTCGTAACTATTTCTAATTTTGGAATAGAGGGAGAATAATACATAAATGTGTTTGGAACATCTTAAACTCAGAGTCTAAAGCAGCGAAAAATTATGACAAAAAAATGGACAGAGGGAGTAGTATTTTTCTAGTAGTTCAAGATTTTCACAATGGCATCGACTATAAACAAATAAATTCGTGTAGTTTAAAATTTGAAAAGTTAATTTTTCGAAAGTCAATAATGCTCTATATTTTGAAAACGGAGGGAGTATTTCTTTTGATGTTCTCATTTTCTCGCATACAAGTAATAATGCTTTCTTCTTTTCTTTACTCTCTGATTAATTGCTTACAGCGGTGAATATAAAGGGAGTGTTCAACACCTTAAATGAGACAAAGTATGAGAAAGATGCTCCTGATGGTAATAAACCTTAAAGCTTCTCAAATCTTAGCTTAGATTTGAACATTTATTTTATATTTTTATATTTGCAATTTTCATCTGTTGATTTTTTGTTAAAATATGCTGTAGTTACTAAAAACATTCTTTGTTTTGTAGGCATTTCTATTGATTTCAACTTTTACAAAAAATTTTGGAGTTTACAGGTCAGTATATGATGCTATTTGGATATGTACAGGAAGAAAGTGTTCCTTCTGGACAAAGATTACCTATAAAAAAGAATGAATTTTCCATCTATTACTGTAACTGTCTATTCTAATAAATTTCTTTGTTTGGGTATCAGGAATATTTTTCTAACCCCACCTCCTTGACTTTTGCTCCTAACAAGTGGCATAAATTTACCTCCTCTCTGATGGTAAATGCATCTTCTCATAATTTTTTTACTGGAGACGTACTGGTTATTTGTCTCTTCTTTTATATACAGTTTTCATTTTTTGGGTAAATGGAATTTGTCAGGATGTGTTGAATAGCTTTGAATCTCAGCCATTGAGTGACGAGGAGGGCAATGCTAATAACCTCGAGGATGAGGCAGCAACCTTCAACATAAAATATCTCACGAGCAGTAAGCTGATGGGCCTAGAAGTAAGAAGTATTATAAACTACAAATAAGCTTTAATTATTATTAATCTGACATTAATAGTTAAATGTTATATTAAATTGACCTGTGTATTAATTGATTTTTACTTTATTCTTCTTTCACCACAGTTAAAGGATTCAAGCTTTCGACGCCATATTCTTGTTCAATGCCTAATATTGTTTGATCATCTAAAGGTGAAACATTTTTCATTTTCCACGTAATTTTGCGTTAAACTAGTAATTTCGTTTTTTCTTTTTCTTTTATTTTTATTTTTAAATTTTGTTGGATAAGTATATTCTGGTAATTTCCTACTGATAATTAAAGCTGTATCCATAATTACTACTAAAAGTTACCTTAAAAGAATTTTAAATTGAGATTTTTGATGTTGATACCAAGGGTTTCAAGCCATGTTATATCCTCTCTCTCTTCCACCTAAGATTCACGATGTTGCTCATACCCGTCTCTAGGGTTATAACTTGCCTTGTGGTTTGACTTTTGACTAATCTTTTAGGTGGGACTTAGGCTTTGAGCGAGCATTTTGAAGTTAATTTTTAAAGCAGTCTGGGAAGACCCTTCATAGATGCAATAATTAAAATTTTAAATTTTTAATGTTTTATTTGTTTGGGGGTTTAAATAAGGATTCTGAATTCTTAGTACTGATTCTGCAATTATACTTAATGATTGTCTTAATAATGTTTCTTGTAGGCACCTGGAAAGAGTGAAAAAGATTTGTTGTCTGAAGCAATGGTTAGTTTTATCATTTTATTGTAATTTTGGACTATTTAGGTACACATATGGCCTCTTTTATTACCAGTGTAGCCTTCTTTATTCAATTTCTTTTTGAAATTATAAAGAAAACAAATGATTGAAATAAAGGGCATGATAAGAAAATATAAACAGAAAGACAATGGGAAGAGTTCGCCCTGGACCAGTGCTTGGAAAAACAATGGTCAAACAATAAGAGAAAGAATAAAAGTCAATCACTAATAGGAACAGCAGTCACTTCAGCTAGATAAAGAATTTTGTTAATAGTTGTAGTTATTTACAATACATGCCATGTGCATGCATGCCTTGCAAGTATGAGTACGACTGCTAACCATCTTGTTTTTGGGTTTGATAACCAAATGACACATAAACTGAAGTTGAGTCCATTCATGACTTCAAAAGTCATCAATTTAGTCGAGACAAATCATAAATTAATTCATTTGTGCAACAAATGGGGCCCGAGTAATTTATCTGGCATCTAAGATTTTGGAGAGGAATTACTATGCAGAAGCATAATCACTATTAATTTACTGTGCTGCTTTCTATTGTGAGCATTTAATTTATTTTTTTTTTCATTTTTCATTTTTATAATTGTTTTCCAATTTGAAAAATAAGATCAACCTGTTTTCATTGGTGATTCCAGAAGGAAGAAGTAAAATCTTGTGAGGAGCGGGTGAAGAAGCTTCTTGTAATGACTCCACCTAAAGGGAACGAATTTCTTCATAGCATTGAGCATATATTAGAACGCGAAAGGAATTGGGTGAGCATCTCTCTCTTTCCCTATATATAGGGAAATGGGAATATGTGACAAGCTTAACCAAGCTTGGTTATAGATCATACTAATAATGGCATTTTAAACGTTTTCTTGATAATCCAACTGTATAAATGATAACAAATTTCAAAAAATGAGGGGTCCTATAAATTTTCATTTAGTTTTATGAAGTGAAATTTTTTATTTTATGTATTGAAATTTCACTATATTTGCATTGGAATTTACTGGCATGGATTTAATAATTGCTTGATTCTAAATAAAGGAGGCTCTACATTAGTGAGTTTCCTAAAATTGGTAAGATCCTTTATTTTTTTATTTTATTATCATCTATACGGTTGGATTATCAAGGACACGTTTAAAAATACCGTAACTAGAGTGATATATAGCCAAGCTTGGGTAAGGCTTTTCACATATTCCCTTTCCCATATCTATAACTATATTATATATACATATGTATAATATTATTTTATATACATAGTTTACCCAATTGCTTTCTAGCTCACTTTGCTCCATGTATGAGAGTATGTAGGTATGGTGGAAACGTGATGGTTGCCCTCCATTTGAGAAGCAAATTTTAGAGAAGAAATCAATTCAGGATGGCACGAAAAAACGGTACGCAAATTAGTTGCCTAGTTGGTTGATATACCTTAGTTTATTGTCACTTTATTGCAGATAAATATATTTGAAATCATCGAGTATGTGCAGTTAAAGGGGTATAAAGTTATTTTTCTTTGTTTATATTTTTTACTCGACACCAGTTACTGATTTTAGACGAAATGGACCAATTACCATTGCCAACTAATCATTAGTGTGGTAATTAAATAGAAAAAATAAATTAATGTTATGGTCAAGTGCTCAAAATGGCTAACTACGGTGGTTTATGTACTCATTTCTGCATAAGACTGCATATATAAATATATTAGGAATATAAAATGAAATACTATTGATGTGTTCTCAACTTGTTTTTAATGTGTGCCACATACCCAAGAAAATGGGAATCACAATTTTGTGAAAATGTTTTAGTGTATAATACATATGTGGTTTTCTGATTTGGAAGTATCACATGGATTTCTTAAAATTACCTCCTTCACCAAAATAATGAGACTACTACATATTTTACCCCTATTAAGAAAATCAAGTTAGAGGAGAGACGGTAAAATAAGTTTCAACTTTGCCTTTCGACTTAAATATACGAGGGTAACATAGTCTTATCATCTCCATTTCATGACCTTGTCTCACTCTTCTGTGGTCAAACATTTTCAGTGCCTACATCAATCTTTTGGGGACATACTAGACAGTATTAACTATGATAATGATAGAATTATTAGTCATAGCATGCTGGTTGAAAGTCCGTTCCTTGAAATTTTTATTTTATTTACTAGTGATACTAAGGCATTTCTCTTAATTATTTTATGTAGAGATGTTTAGCATCATAAACTTGTGACATATTCATGTTGTGCTTTCCTTTTTCCTTCCCTGCAGTAAGCCACGGTGGAGACTTGGGAATAAGCAACTCTCTCAGTTGTGGAAGTGGGCTGAAGATAATAAGGTATGTAAAAATAATCGTAGTCATTATTGCAATTGACTTCGGTACCATATAAAATTTACTCTACCTTTCATTATTCTGCGTTATGTGTTACTCCTTGTTATGGTATTTTCCCCAAAGTATTGCTGTGACGGTTATATTTATCGTCCTTTTTTGAATAAATTAATTGTGATGCTTTGCTGACCTCTCATCTCACCTGATACATTAGATACCATTGTTTTGTAGTTATAGTATTTTGATGTATCCGTCACATGCCTTGATTTTCTTTGCGTGTGCAGAATGCATTAACTGACCCTCAACGTGTGCGCACTCCTGAAATTGCGGAATACTGGAAACCTTTGGCTGAAGACGTGAGTATCTGCAAGCACTACTTTATTTTTATTTTTTGTATGTTTGATAAACATCTGTAAATGCTAAATTACACTCTAGCCGGGTCATATTTACCTTTTACTATTTTTTAATTTTGTGTATTTTCCTAGTACTACCTACATCCAACTTCATGTGGCAACTGTATTTTAGTGTTTTGGCATGGATTATGTTCTGAAAACACACTGAAGTACTATATTTCAATGTAGTTGGATATTCAATTATTTGGTGAAAATTATTTTTGTATAAATGTGTTTCGGAATATCTAAAAATTGGAGTCAATAATTCAAAAAAAAATAGTGGCTGCATAGTTGGATGGAGGGTGTAGTAGTTGTCAGAAGGAATATGAACTTGCATTCTGAAATTACAGATGGACGAATCTGCTGGAATAGAAGCCGAGTACCACCACAAAAATAACCGGGTTAGTCTCGTCTTTCTCCTCTTTTTGCCTACTTGTCAGTTTCATACAATTTCGTTGGTTTATGGAAAACGTACTTTAGTCTTACCATAATTTGTTACAATCACAATGATCATTACAGTATGCTGTTGTATATTTTAAGCTCTCTGTTCATTATATAAGACAGTTTTTACTTTTCAAACTTAAATATTTTCAAAATGAAAATATATATGAACTGATGTGATAATAGTTAATGCTGTTGTGAATATTGTAAACTATTTGATAAGTAAAACCAATCACAAACCACAATTTTTTCAAAACTGAAACGAATTCCTGCCAATTATGAATTTGAAATTTTTTTGATTATCATGACTGGTCAATGAGTATCTTGCGTCGGCTCGTCAATGATGGGACCTATGATCAGACGAAACCCCTCAAGAATGTATATAGTTTTGACTTGAAGCCTGCCACGGATGGGTGGCCTAGGATGGTCATCTATTCAATCCTATCTGAGTTGTTTTGGTCATCAGGTGACTTCCGCTGTCGTTGATACAGGTTTAGGAATTTGTGAACTTAGTCTAGTTCCCCTGCTTGTTAGATGAGAGACTTTAAGGATACAAGCTTGCCCTCATATTTTTGAATAGGAGGTAGTAGTTGTTTTTGGTTTTACTGCATGGTCATGGTTGTCATTTTTCCATTCAATATTTAATCCAAGCAAAATGTTTCACACTTCCACTATTGTTGCAGGTTTATTGTTGGAAAGGTCTTCGATTTTCAGCACGACAGGACCTGGAAGGTTTTTCTAAAGTATGATTTATCTTATACTAATTGGTACAGTCGATAAAGATAGTGTCATCATTCTTGAAAATGAAATATATTTTCCAACATGTATTGCAGTTTACTGAATATGGTATCGAGGGTGTTGTGCCTCTTGATCTGTTGCCATCTGATGTACGGTCGAAATATCAAAACAAAACAAATGATAGGTCTAAGCGTGCTAAAAAAGAAGAAACAAAAGGTGCTGCAAATCAAACTGAAGAGAATCAGGTAATTTGCAAGACCTTATTTATTTATTTATTTATTATTATTTTTAATTTTGCTACGCATCTTATATTTATGACAAAGGTCATACTTGAAACTGAATTGATTTAATGTGTCTGCTTTCGATAAAAGTTCTATAGGCAAGTGTTTCTATATCATATTATTATCATTCATGCTGACATTTTCCAAGTCTTAACTGATTAATATTGTATATGGCATTTTCAGTTCATCTCATGCTACTCCCATTCAAAAATTAGAGAAATATGATCCTTAAAAAGAGGGCTGATTTTTGACTTTTAATTCAATCTCCTTAAAATCCTAAATTTAGAAATTAGCATGAATTCATCTAATTTTAGTTGATGCGATCTTGAGTGTCATAAACTATTTTAAAATTTTTACTTTCTCATTAAAACGTTTATTGTTTCCAATCCTATAATGGATCACATTAATTTCACTCTTAAAACTCAAAATGGGATTTATTCTGTGGCTCCGAGGGAGTAATCTGTTTGCCATTTTTTAAGTTTCACATGATGCAAACTGATATATTTCTTTCTTCTCTCATTTATTTATTTATTTGTTTAAAGATTGCGACGCCCGCAAGTGAAATTGATGGGGAGGGAACATCAGCAGCTCAAATGGACGCTGACATGGGGACGGGAAATATTTCGCAGGCCGGAACTCCAACACCAGAAGATCATAAGAAACAGAGCCCGGGACAAATAGAAGCAGAGCCCGGGATGATGGATGGAGAAATGGATATCTAGTTTCTGACAATTGCTAAAAAGAGAACTGGAATCATTTTGATGATAGATGCGTTCTTTTGGCCTGATGCACAAATAGACCTGAGAATCAGTAGATTCTTAACCTGGTGCTTGAAATTCATTGGCTTGTTCCAAGAATATTTCGATCAATTTAGCTTGGGGTTTATAAGTTGTGTACTAATTAAAGTTTTCTTTCTTGTTTCCTTCCGTTTATAGTCGTTATTTGATTTCTTGATGATTAAGGAGGTGAATGAAGGAGTATGTGGTTTAAGGAGTAAAATTTAGAAAAGCATATGAAATTTAAAATGATGCAGAAAGTCAAGTGGAAGTGGTGGAATTATTAGTTTTTCGATTAATTTTAACTCTCTGATTGTTATTTGCAGAATACGGATGATCAAAGTCGAATATTCCATATATAGAATTACTCTGTTGCCCTTAAAACACTAATTACATATATTCTCAATTTATTTAAATTGTGTACGTCCTGGAGTTATCAGTAACTTTTCATCTGAGTTTTCAGTGGCTAGAAAAACCAATATCAAATAAATGAATCAATTTAAACTGAAATGTAAAGTAGAAAATAGGAATAGACTCAAAATTCAAATAGTTCCGCAAAAAAATTGATTAAAGAAATGTTACAATTCTAAAAAATAACTTGCTAGATTTTCAATAAATATTAAATTCTTTTTATATAGATCTATGTCGGTTCAAAATTTGTACAAAAAATAAAATATCAGCAATAGAACGTTACAATTATAAAAAAATTATATGGTAGCAAGAAGAGTCCACCCAATCAAAGGGTTGAAAGTACTTCATTCGTGTCCAAATCATTTTCAAAGTTTCTTTCCACTCTTGGCAGATGAGTTTGAGGAGCTCTCTCTTTGGGTCGCCCTTCAACCTCCCAATTGCAAAATAGAAATAGAGACGTGGAAATTCAAATAAAAATAGTTATAAATATATTTTAGACTTAAAAGTAACTATTAAAACAGGGTCTTACCACTCCATTCATGGCATTGAGGGCAGCTTTCACTTCCTCAGCAGATTCAAAAGTAACAAATCCAAAACCTCGAGATCTTCTAGAGTCCCTCTCATAAATAGCCTTAGCACTCAACAGACCTGGCTGGCTGGTCTGCAAAAGTTCCTCTCAGCATCTGAGAAGTTACGCTCCAGCTGAGGTTCCATGCGTATAGCTTATGGGGCTGTCCACAAAAGCCTGGTAGCTGCTTCGTATCTCTGGTCCCATTACTTATCTTTCACCTCCTCTCCGCACCTCTGGAAAGTTGTTCACCCTCACAGTCCAGTCTCCGACTTGCTATTGAGCAAGATTTACCATCACCAATAATAACAAGAACAAGTCAACAACTTGCAAAATTAGCTAATGTTCTTGCCTTCCTAATTACAACTTTCTAAGATGGGGCAAGGTTGATTTCCGATAAAAGATCAGAAATTTAGCTTAAAAACAGATCTCAAATGGGAAAATTCGGATCCTTTTAATTTGGTCGTAGTACCTGAACTGATTTGGGCAGTGGTATTGGGGCTTTGATTTACAGAGGGAGGGTCCAAGCAGATACCCATCCCGAATCTCCTATTGTTCTTCTACTTGAAATTTTATGTAGATTGAGATGTACAAGTTATCTTCCTTGTATAGATGTGAGTAATAAATTTGGGATGGATGAGACATAGACTTACATGCAACAACTTGGTTATATCCAGCTAGCTTAGAGGAAGAGAAAACCTCCAGAGAAGAGTGATATTGAGATTGAATGTCAGATTGAGGCAAATGTCTTGAATTTTTCATCTGAATCGAAGGGCCCAAATGTCATTTTGTGTCTCATTTAACATAATCGTAAAAAAATTAACAATCCCACTTAACTTTAATACTTTAGATAATTTTTTATATTATTTTGAACTTCAAGTGGTTAAATGACACAACATGTATACTTTAGGAAATTTTCTAAATTTTAGTTTGGTTTAAATTATGAAATTGCACCTTCTACCCAAAAAAAAAAAAAAATGTGCATCCCAGTGAAGTGAATTAGAGGAATCCTTGTCTTGATTTTGCAAAAAGGAGCTTGTGACTTAATTTGGGGACCTGTGATATAAATTGGAGACTTAAACTCTAAATTTTTTAATTGAAGATTATGGAATCCAAGAATTTAATTTAATTTTCTTTTTCATATATTGGATTAGTGTTTGGACTTTGAAAATATAAAATAATGTGACAAAAACTAATGAAAGAAGATAAATATGCCATGAAAGGCTCCGACCAACCTAAGAATAAGGAGAGGTTTGTACCAGATGCGGTCTCCCTACCCTGATTAGCAGTCTCCTTTCTCTGATAAGCGGCTTCCTTGTTGGTCTGTTGATTTGTTGAATTAAAGTGCAAGTGTACACAAATTTAATTATAGTATAAAAGATTATCATTCTCACGGATAATAGTAAACTATATACCAATATTTTTAATCTCTATTTTATCTAGCAAATAATAAAGTTTGGATTTTTATACTAATTAAACTAATAAAGAAAATAAATAATAAAAATAAAGAAAATATAATATGATAAATATATGCTAAGATTTCAACTTCACTTATTCAATCATAATATGGGGTTTACTATCTTTATTAGGCAATTGATATTAATTTGACATATTCATGACAGTGAAAATTTTCTAAATTATTAATCTATTCCTAGTAAAATTACTCATACTCTTATTATTAACTCATCATATTTCTATGTGAATTTAAATAATAAAAAGAACATTATTGTTTTATGGAATTCCCGATTTTATTAGCCCTTTTTAAGCCAAA